>JABFPM010002306.1:0-17067 GCA_022817325.1 Idris sp. 1 HC-2018 | reverse complement strand
TATTTATATTTGTAGATTTCTGATGAGGAAATATATAATTTCGAAACGTTAAAAGTACAATAGTATTATTATTTTATTAGTTCCTAATTAAAGACAATTTTTATATATGAAAGATATAATTTGAAGTATTGTATATTATTTTTCAAAATAGTGTTCTGAATATACTGTTAAAATTTCGTGGACCTACGATGGAATTTGATAGAGTAATGGAAATTTTAGTTTCATACTTTATCCACGTTTGTGTTAAGACGCTCATTTTCACAAAATACTAGCGTCCTAGTGATCCCCCCTAAAAGAAATTTTTATTTCTGAAATTTAAAGGGTTAATTCCTTTCGTTGCGCGCGCCAAAATTATAACACGCATACGCGCGCGGTGCACCCAGTGCACGAACTATTTTTCATTGCGTTTTTATTTAAATGTTATTAAAATTCAGTAATTTTGCGGCTAAAAATGTTTATTAACTTAATATATTATATTTTTAACATAAAAGTATAATTTTTTAAAAAAAAAAACAATAATAAATTTCGGCATCGCGTTAAGGCGAACGTCGACCAAAATCGTTAATTTCCAACCGACTTCAGTGAAATTTTGTACACTGTTAACTCATAATTATTAAAAAAAAATTAAATTGGAACATTATAAATGTTAATATTAAACAATGAAATTGTTAATAACTTATGAATTTAGGGTTAGTTTCAAATGTTAAGGATACCTCAATTTTGATCCAATTTGGGTCTACTGATTGTCAAAATCTGTAAAATTGATTAGAGAATAAATCTGTTTGACGGAATTTTGATATCTTTCATATTTTTTTGCCAAATCAAGTATTTATGAGCAAAAGCTCTATTACCGTTGAAAATGATCAATTTTACACTTTAAAGTTGAGATTTCATGAAAAATGAATTTTCGAGATAATTGCGTTGTATTCAATCAAATATAGAAGAGCCATAACTGAGGCTTTTGAAGCTGAAGGATAGAAAGGTGCAATTGATTCTGAAATCCGAAACCTCATTAGCAACGATATCTGGGAACTGGTACCCAAAGTATATCATAAGGTCATCGGAAGCCGTATTGTACTAAAAAATGATATAAGATTCGTGTGGTAGCTTAGGAATTCGCCCAAAGCGTGGGCGTAGAAAACTACGATACTTTCCTTCCGGTCGCCAGGCTCGCATCTCTAGAACAATAACTGCTTTGTCTGCAATGAAAAACTGTCTACATGAAGCCTAAGATGCTAGAAAAAATGCTCTCGAGGATAGCAGACGAAGAAGGAGACTTCACTGAACACCAAAGCAAACGGCATAAGAGAGAGAACTAGTTGGCAGTTTGATGTACCTGGCGATCGGCACATGCCTCGATGTAGCACACTCCGTTAGCTACCTAAGCCAGTTCAACACTTTTTTCAAGCAGGACTGGACAGCAGTAAAAAGGGTACTCAGATACCTGCAGATCACTTCAGACTAGTCTTTCATTTGCTAGATTAACACTATCTAGATTAACACTATCTAGTAAATCACACCTAATGTCGATTGAATCGTCAGAATCATAGTTCTGTTGTTTAATAACTTCAGGATTATCACAAATATTTTGTTGTCTAAGAACCTCAAGATTATCAGGAATAATTTGTGTTGAAACTTTAGCCCGATTATACATCATTGTTTTGCACGATTTGCAAATATAAAGTCTAATTAATGACTGAAGATTGTCATGCCAATTTTCATTAATTTGCACTATATTTTTGTAAATACACTTATGATTGTCACGATTTGGTGGATTGCAACATGAATTTACAGAAGGCATTATAGAAAATATTTTGTCACAAATCACTATATAATAACACTTTTTAATAATAAAAAACAGAGCAACTTAATACGTGTTGCAAACAGCTAACGAGTAAATATTTAACTTGATTCAACTTATTTTGTCAACAAACGAGGGCGGGAAAAGAAAATTGTAAAATTACAAATAAACTAATGAAATGAAATTAAATAAAAAAAAATTAATTTTAAAAAATCTTTTTTATATTAAAAGAAATAATTAAAAAAATAAATCAGAAACAGTCGTCTGGAGAACCTCGTCGAGAGCTTACCACCAGGAACCAACACGCTTTGGATACCCGGCTACTCTAAGCTAAGAGAGCCGTGCAGGAAACAGACCGGTCCTTTTCAGGACCAATACCTTCGGAATACCCGGCTACTCTGCGCCAAGAGAGCCGTGAAGGAACGACCGGTCCTTTTCAGGACCACAAAAAAAAAACGTTCTCCTTTCTAGCCCGATGGTCGGCAATGGACCGCCGTTCCTAGAACGCGCACCTGCCAATCGGAGGGCACCTTCCAATAAATTTACAACCTCGACCACGACCCCGACGTCCCCAACGCGATCCGTCCGACGCGCCGCGAGAAGACGACGCGCCCG
This sequence comes from Idris sp. 1 HC-2018, assembly GCA_022817325.1. Classification (NCBI taxonomy): domain Eukaryota; kingdom Metazoa; phylum Arthropoda; class Insecta; order Hymenoptera; family Scelionidae; genus Idris; species Idris sp. 1 HC-2018. Next base: position 14,651 of record JABFPM010002306.1, on the reverse strand, counting down.
CCAACTCGCTGCCCGTAACCGCGAAGCCGTTCAAAACGAGCGCGTGAAAAGCGAACGCGACGCGGCAATCGTGAATCGACCGGTACCACGTCCGGACGTGGGAATAGACGTCGCCGACGTGGTTAAAGCCGCGAACGCGAACCCACCGACGCGATACTTCCCATCGCCTCCGCCGAAGTCAGCGCGAACGACCACCCCGAGACCTCCCGTCAACGAGACAAACACGCGACGTATACCGACGCGACCGACACACCCCGGCGCGACACGCTTACGTTCCCCAAACCCTCCGCGAACGGAGAATCCCCCGAAACATCCGCGAATCCTCCCCTACGACGCAAACCGTCACGCGAAACCGCAAAATTAGTTTTTTTTCTCACCTCCCCTCCCTGCACCTTCCTCCTCTCCCTCATCGGCCCTTTTCAGGGCCACCACATCAACCAACTGAATACGCCTATCATTGCGCTACAGCCAGCGATTGCCCTAACAATCAATTGTTGGCACGTAATGAGCCGTAATCGATTTTTTACCATTTTGGAATATTTTCATTTGTCAGACAACGAGCTCATGCCTTCAGAAGATGATCCTAAGTACGATAAACTTTTACAAAATAAGACCTATGCTAGAATCTCTAAGATCAGCAATGCGCGCCATATTTCTGAAGGAACACAACTCTGTAGACGAACAAATAATCCCTTTCAAAGGAAGAAATGAAATGAAACAATATATGCCCAATAAACCTCATAAGTGGGGTTATAAAGTTTTTACAAGGGCTCGGCAAAGTGGTATAATGTATGATTTTGAAATTTACATTGGCAAAAACACGTGCCCTGAAACAGATCTAGGATTTTGCGGAGATATTGTTTACACTTTGGCAGAAAATTTACCTGACAACCAAAATTACAAAATTTATGCAGACAATTACTTTTCTTCAATCAAACTTTGCGAAGCTTTGCAAAAAAGAGGCATTCAGTATACAGGGACCATTCGAAGTAATCGAATTGGAGCATGTCCCTTGAAATCAGAAGCAGAGCTTAAAAAGGAGAGCAGAGGATCTTATGACTCTTGTGTAGAAACATCGACTAACATTGCTATTGTTCGGTGGTTGGATAGTAAAAGAGGTCCAAAACGAAAAATAGTAACGCAGCCAGTAAACGATGTTCGCTATGATGATGTAGCTCACTGGTCCAAATTTGAGGAAATAAAGGGCAGATGCAGACTTTGCCAATCTACCACTCAAGTAGAATGTTCGAAGTGCAAGATAAAATTATGCTTAACACTAAGGAATAGATTGAATTTACAGATTAAATGTAAAAAAAGTTTACAAAATGATAGTTTCTGCAAGAGTATTGATTTTTGTTTTTAATATTACTTGAAAGTAAAGTTTTTTATGCTTTAATAGTCAAAAGTCTTATTTATTGAGAAAAAAATTATTAAAAAAAATTATCTTTCATTCCCAATGATGCTTTAAAGCAACATATTGATTATTTTTATTCTAATTAGGGAAAATTGACGCGGGTAAAATTTTCTAGTATAACAAAATTCTAGGAACAAGATTATATGAAAAAAAATTTTCATTCATTGTCCATAATTCGGGATTGAAAGGGTTAAGAGAATAAAATTTAGAAAATTAATACATGGCTGACTAAAAAATTTTAAATTTGAACAATTTTAATATTTTGAAAGTTGAAAATTTGTGGAAAACTTTTTTTTAAAATTTTATAAAAACTGATGTGGTCTGGTAAAGATCTTATAGAAAATCTAGATGAAAAATTTGCATCAAATTTTGAATTGACCTGAAAAGTTTAAAATTAACTGATTGAAGAAGAAAAAACGAAAAGAAAGTTAAAATGCACAAAAATGAAAAAAGGCCACATAAAATTAATATACATATTTTTGTAAAATTGGAAAAAGTTAAAAGTACAAGGAAAATCATAAAACTTGAAAATTGTACCTTTTTCATGTACAATAATAAAGTATCCAGGAATTTTGACGTTGGTTTTGATCTTTTGTCAATTAAAAACAATTTAATAACAAAATAAAAAAATATTTATTAACACAATTATTACTTCTGTCATGTATAATATTAAACTGAACACAAGGTCATTGTTTTTTGCTGCTGATGTGAACATTATCTGAATTGAAAAATTATTGATTTGATTATTTGTTTTTCGTAATTTCGAAACAGTTTATTGTTGATAACTACAGTTTGTTTTTAGTTAGTTAGACATTTCTTGAAAAATTTGTTTGACAACTGATATAATAATATAGAGAAATGGATTTAATTAATTGAAAAAAAACAAAACTAACGTCAAAATTTCAGTATACTTTAGTATTGTGCATGAAAGAGGTAAAATTTTCAAGTTTTATGATTTTCCTTGTACTTTTAACTTTTTCCAATTCTACACAAATTTGTGTATTACCTTTATGTGGCCTTTTTTCTTTTTTGTATATTTTAACTTTCTTTTCGTTTTGTTTTCTTTAATCAGTTAATTTTAAACTTTTTAGGTCAGTTCAAAATTTGATAAAAAAATTTCATCTGAATTTTTTATAAGACCTTTACCAGACGTCATTCAGGCTTTTTATAAAGTTTTTTCATAATGTATTGCAAAAAAGTTGTAAAAATTGAAAAATATTCAAAGTAAGTTTACACAGAGTTGAAAATTTCTAAAAACCAATATTATTGGTCTGTAAAGAAAAACTGAAAGAATATGAAAAACGCTGAAAAAGCTAAAAAATAAGATTTTTCAGCATTTTTCAGACATTTTCAGCGATTTTTTTTCCACTAGGGCGTAGTATTAATGCACGACATCCAAGTCATTCGAATGCTTTGCGAATGAAACTATATTGATTTTAGGACATTTGGTGCCGGCTCGTGTTAGGTGACTGGCGGACGAAATTATCGTTGCGTTGCCACAGATGCACGTCCACAGTTTAATTTATTTACCTGCTTGTTTGTTTGTTAATGAACATGCAAATAAAAATAACACAGCAGGTAAAATTATAAATTAACGTTGGTTAACAAGTGGTTTTTCGTAAGTTAACAAAATATTAACAAATTTTTGCGAGTAAGTTCAATTGTGCCCATACTACGACTCAGATCAAATTAAACCCACACATTTAGCTGCGTGAAAATGCTTGAGCATTTGTATACAAAAAATAATTAACGTTTTATAATTGAAAGTTATTCAATTATAAAATGTCAATTAATTTTTTCGGGTTAATTAAATAAGCAATTTTTTCTACAATAAATGTCAAGATATATAACAGCAGTAATGTATCAATTCACAAAGTTATTTTTTATGTTAAAAAAACATTCTGATTTTCAGATTTTTATCTTTTTTATTTCTTTTAATTAGTCAAATTCAAGGGTTAGTATCCTTTTTTTGTAATTATTATTAATTAGTAAAAGTTTTATACAATTAAATATAAAAACATAAATTACATTTTTTTTTGTAACAGTTGGTTGTGAATTCAATATGAAATTAATTTATTATGATTAAAATAAGATGACAAGTCTCGATAAGCTTCAATTGAAAATGTTTAGTTTGTTTTTCCTAATAAGTATTATCAGGGTGTAAAATGGGTCCTACAAAGACCTTTTACGAATAAGCCCTATTACATTGGAATTTATGAAAATATTGATAGCATCTTGATCGTAAACTTATTAGACTTGCTCGAAATTTTTTCTTGCCTAATTAGTTTGGCTGAAAGTGTTACATTCTCAATCAAGTCACTAATCTGGCATTCTAATCAAGACACCACCGCTAGATCTAATTAACATTTTTCCTAGAGATTAGCTTAACTTAATTATAAACTGAATATAAAATTGTTCCACTAATGTTTTTACATTTTGTTAAACATTACTGTTAAGTATAATAAATACATATTTTTCTGTATATTCTGTTGATTAAAACTAAATGTAGTCTATTCATTCTTTGTTTGAATAAAAAATTATCAAATATTTCTTTTCAAATTGGGAAAGTTTTCAATAGCTGAAGATTTGCAAAATCAACACATATTTGATTGTTAAAAAGTTACAAAAATAATTTGACTATATACGGGACTATTACAAAGTTGTGTTCAAAATCCATTTCATGTCCGCAACTACAGGCAGCACAGGAATGTAGTATCCACCTTTTTGATACGACAAACTGAATTATTTTGGAAAAAAAGTTTACCTGTCGACAGCAATTATCGGTCTGGTTTGCACTCGTGAACAAAAACATGCGTGTTATTTATTATTATTATTATTTATCTCACTTATTTGAAAAGTGATAGTAATAGGTCTCATGGTCTAGCGTGTCGTCGATGGAGGAGCAGCAGCAGCAGGCAGGAGTTCGATTCCCGGCAATTTAACACTTTAATTTCTTCTTTATTTTCATATTAATTCTACATGACTGGACACGTGCGCAGAACAAATCGACAAAATCAACAAATAAACATTGTTATGATAATTATTTTTTAAATAATTTTTTTAATATTGAAATAAAAAAGCTAAACACGCTTGTTGCATGCACCTAACACTTATGTACAACAGTGTTGCACATGTGTTAAGGCACGCATGTTATATGTATATTTCATGCATGTAACATACATTTTACATACATGTATAGCATGCGTGTTACATGCGTGCTACATGCATGTAACACGCATTTTTTTTCACAAGCAGTAGCTTTGATCGCAACTCCTTTCAATGAGAGAAAAACAAACTTTTCTATTGAATAATTACTATCTATGTGTGTATTTTACTACCTCTTTTCCAATTCTTTACCAATTTTTGACGCAAATTTCAAAACGCCAAAGCATGGCTTTTTATTGAACTCGTATTTTTACAAAATTACACAGCAAAATGTCATAATACACTTTCTGTGCTTAAATAAAATCATTTTCTTTTTCAGTAGAATGAAAAAAAAATAAATTTGATGTTATTATTGAGAAAAAAGACTTCTAATTTTTCACCCTTATTTTTTAATACTTGCTTCTTTTTAATCCAGCTCAAAATTATATTTTAATTATATAAAAGTAACCGATTTTATTTTATATATGTATTTTCCAATTATTTAAAGATAAATATTAATTACTCCATCCATCATAAATAAATCACGAAGCTGTTAACACGTTATTGAAACAACCCATTAAATGTTACACATTCAATTTGCGTTTCTGACATGTGTATACATGGAAATTTATTCATAATTATAAATAAATATAATGTATAATTAAGTGTTGTATTTGCATTTTGTTATTTTTTATTATATACATTTACAACTACGTAACAAAGTTATCATAAAATTCTAATAAAAAAAATTAAAACTATCAACATTTTGACTTTTTTTACAGACAAAAATCTGTTTCTAAAACCCAAATCCCCGTTAGTTTTCCAAATAAATGAATATGATCGCTTCAATTCTAATAGTAGACAAAAGTAACATTACTAAACTTTTTGACTCCACAACTTTAACAATCTAGAGCTCCCGATCGCACTTCCTTAATTACATTTTAATCCAAACTTATTTTACTACTACTAATCCTACTAACGATGTACTCGGAATTAATTAAGCAACGCAGTAGAATAAACCAGTCGCAATAAGCAATTTTGCTCTTAAACTGACAAAATTCCCTAAAATTATTTAAATCGTTAAATTAGACTAATAAAAATGAAACACTGATCGCAATGACAATTTTATTGACCCAATTCGTTCACTTTTTTTTACCAAACTTTATTCAAATAAAAAGAGAAATTCTTTTTTCTCACCATAAATTGTTTGTTAGGAAAGAAAATAAAAAAAAGTAAAGTTCAATATTTTTCTCTTAATTATGCAAACATTTATCTGCAAGCGTAATGTGGTGCATTCAAACAGAATCGTGCCATAAATCTAAGCTTCAGTCATCGTAAAAATACACGACACCTGCAGGTTGGCTGAAAAATCGGAATCCAAAAGAAATAATTCAAGCTTCGCGCAATGACTTGGCATTTTTTTCATATATAATAAAGTATTTCTTATATGGTGAGATGGAAAACAGAAAAAGGGAGAAAACTGTGACAATAGCTGTGTGCTCTGACTCTGGTGCATCAAACGAACTTCACCTTTTGTGTTCATGTATCATAACAACGCTGCCGAGTCACTTTTTCAAAGCACGTCGATCGCTTCTTTCAGTGGCACTATTTGTCACCTGTCGGTTTATCGTCGCGGTGTGGTCCGGCATCTGATGCAGCTATCGTTAGACGGAAATCGGATTCCGCGCGGCAGAGCCAATATTTTCTTTAAACCACTGAGATTCGAGCCATTACTTCTTTTATTTCTATTCATCAATGTTCGTTTACTGAAGATTCCGACTCCTTATTCTTGCCGGAAAAACAAATGTTTTTCACTTTTCAAGAGCCAGATCCACCGTTCGATCCGAGCGGTTATCTCTGATAATAAATTACGGAATTTCCAGTTCACCTTTTTTTAATTGTAAAATCTGGTATGCTTTGAAAAATGTCAACTTCTAAGATTTTTTATACTTATCGGAATTGTTTTTAGAAGTATTTGATATAGTAAAAAAAAGGTGAAATGTGTAATATCAAGAATTTCGATTTTTGCGGATGAGTTTTGTAGAAAATTGTAGTTTCAAAATGTTCCAACACAAAATCACAATACAATTTTTCCCAATATAAAATTCTTCATATTTCAAAAAATTAATATATAATTTATTTTTAATTTTAAAAATTTTAAATTTAGATGATGCTTTTTTGTTGAGGCAATTTTATTGTGATTTTGAGTTGGAATGTTGTAAAACTACAATTTTGATTTAAGGCGTTTTGGATAGGAACGATCGATATGCTTTTTTAGTTAATTTTGTATTATTAAATTAAAACTATACTAGTAATTTTTACTAATTGTAATGAAAAAAATTGAAGTAATTTTGAAACAAATTCTCATTAATTGCACTGATATTTATATACAACTGGTAATATCAATTTAACAGTTAAACATCTATTAACAACGCATATGCAACATTTTACATATCTGCATAAAAGCGATAGATATATTTTGCTTCATAATGTTTGCTGCAGTGTGCACATATTTTGCGGTTTTGATGGTAAATTCAACAACCACATTCTAAGTGAAATTTGAGCTACTAACTAGTTTTTCATGTGGTGTAATTGTAAACGGTATTTTTCTATTTCTAAATTTGCGATTACAGAGATATTTAAAATTCTATATATAAATTATTCTAATATTCAAAAAAATGTGTATCACCTACTTGGAATAGACTGTTAATAAAATGTATTCATTGACCGGTCAGAAAAATGCATAATCATAAACTTTGCTCTCTCTGAATTCAACAAGAATTTTTTTCTAATTTCTTACTGATTATTTTAAATATTATAATTATAGTTAGCGAATACAACAAAAATTAATGTTAATTTTCTTATTAAAAGTTTAAAATTAAAAATAATTGACAGAAAAACTGTAACCTAAAGAGCTGCTTTTAATAATGTTGAAAATTTGTTGAGTTTTCATTCTCAAAAACAGTTGAAAATTACACACCAAGATATAAATGAAGTCAAAATTTGAAAGCTATTACGCAACGTGGGCAGCATTCAAATAATCATAATCACATTTAATCCAATTATGCACCCTTCAATTTCAATACACAACTTAACTTGATAACGCGTCGAGTCAATAAATTAGCAGTAATTATACAGCTGTCAAAATTTTGTTCGTATTTTAATAATATAAAAGAAATTAGCACCAATTGTTTTTATATAATAAAAAGCAACACTTAAAGTTTGGCGTAAGTTGAATTTGCGTTAAGTGAAGGATGAAGATCTAATTTCTTCTTGAATAACAGCAGTTTGTAGACAACGTAATCTTCTTATACAAAACTGGCAGTAAGTAGTTGCCAAAGTGTACGGAATGGTGAATGCTGCTGGGCGAGTCGCTTGTACATCTTTCTGATGAGAAGCGGATCTGGATCCTTGTGTATCTTTTGACGTGCAAATAATAAGCAACTAATTAAGTATTTACTTAGGTGGATTCTTACGGTCGAAATAATATTCCGGTTAATTTGCTGTCGGTTGTATCTATACCTTTGGAAAATCAGTGGCGTGTCTACCCCGCCACTTTATGTCAACAAAAAGCCTCTGGACTGATCCGCATTGCGAAATGTTTGACAAAAGTACAGGAAGAAAAAATTTTCAACTCCCCACTTGCAGTTTTAACAAAGAAACAGTCCTCATCGAGAAACCGGATGAACATTGTTTGTTGGAAGCTACTCTGGCTTCTGAGTACATTTCACAAACTTATGTACGAAAACTTAATCATTTTTACTTCTTCAGGAACAATTACTTTCAAATGCCAAGTTACATTTTGTTTAAAAAAAAATTTAAAGAAACAAAACAAAGACATCACTAACATTAGACAGAAAATGTGTATTTTTCATTTTTTGTTACAGAAACTTTTTGTATTATAAATTATGTTTATTTTGTTTAAAAAATTGTTCATGAAACATCTATACTTTATATTATTTATTCAATTAAAAGCTAACTTTGCGAATAAAGTTTAGCAACTTTTCATGAAACTTATGACTCGGAGCAAAAGTTGAAAAAGTTCGACTTTTAATTAATCGCGAGAAAATCAAATAAGGCAATATAAATGGTTTTATTGGCAGTTCGCATCAAAGAGTGCTCAATTATTTGACTTAATTGGACAAACTTGATATTTAAGTTTTTTTATGTTCTTATTATGCAACAGATGTTGAATTTAAATAAGCAAAATAATATAATTTTAACATTTCAAAACTGAATATATTGTTCAAAGAAAAATAACTTGAATTTAAATAATACGTCCTTGTTTATTTTAAAAGTCATTGAAAATTTAATTTTTTATATATTTATAAACATAAATTGAGTATCTGTTAATAATGCCAAAAACAGGATAAAATAATAACTGTCAGAAATAATCGATGATTATAGTGTAAAGATTTGACAAAGTGGCATGCGAAAATCGATTATTAAAGCACTTTGGTCGAAGTTTAATAAAATAATTATTCAGTTCATTAAAATCTTCAATGCAGGCCCGTAAATTGTAAATGTTTCCATCATATTTTAAGCAACATTTTCAGTCATCAAAAATTCATTTAACAGATTATATAGAAAAACTTTTTTTATAAACTCATAAGAAAATTGAGTTCTTTAAATATAATATCATAGTGTTCAAAGATTTCTTATACCGTAAATTTCAAAAGAAAAGTCTCAAAACTTTTACTTTAAATGAACTTAAAAAGATGTTAACATTTTCAAATGTGTTAATGAGATGGATCTTTTTACAACAATAAATTTGTGTATCAAACGTGAACATTTGATTTTTGCAAAGATCGTTATTTTTTTAACCCAAATATTTGTTATTTATTTGTTAATATGTGTTTAAATTTTGTAAGTGGTATCTTGAACGGTTAAAGAGATATGAGAATTTATTCAAGTTACGGCGCGCCGAATGCCGCGAGCCGTATGACTAGTCGATCGAGCGCTCACTTAAGAATACTGCAATACTTTATCAATTAATTTTAAATTCTACTATGCTTTTTGATAAACAATTTTTAACAAATTTTTTCTATTATACATTATATATTTATTCAATATAATTAACAATTTTCATGTAAACTAATTAACAGAGGCTTTATATTTATACATTTTAATGCACAGATAAGTTTTTTCTCTAATTAGAATTTGTTAATAAATAAAATTTAGTTCAAAAACATAATATTTGTCATAAATAATTTCAAAAAAACTTGTTACTTTTTTTACATAAAGTCTTATTTTTACGTAATTATGGCTCCACTTTATTTGAATTTTTCTTTTCACGCTGTTTACGCTTTTTGCTCGCCGATTTAAGCATTTGGACTTCTTCGTATTTAGAAGCAATTGAATTTTTTCTAGTTCGCAATACAAAGTTGCTTTGTTGCTTGACGCAATGAACCTTTTGTGTTTCAGGTACTGGTTTAAATTTCTGATATCTTGCCTCTAGAAATAAATAATATTATATTAAATTATAATATTAAATTATTTCATATAAAGAGATTTGGAAATGAAGGGTCCAAATTTTATATCGAAACTTGTATTTAACATTTGACTTTGATATGATATTATTTTCATTTTTTTTGCAATTATATAATCATATTTATTGAAATAAAATATTATCTTTTGATTGACAGCGTTTTTGACAGCTGTAATGAGTCAAAAATAAATTCTCCCATCATAATCGTGTTCTCCGACCCCAAAAACCCTTGTATGAATTTTTTCAGATTTTTTCATGAAAACCTGCGCTTCACATTTTATTTTGAATGTAGTTTACATGCAAACACATGTTAAATGCCATTTAAACTTTAAAGTCTGTGGGGCACGGGTTTTTTCATGAATTTTTTGATCCGGTCGGCGTCAAAAATTTTTTTTTTCGAAACTTTCGACCCAGGGGGTGCACATAATTTTTTAGAGACTTTTTCATTTTGTGGACCACCCTAGTATGTATGTATTTATTCTTTGTTTGAAAAATACATCTCATTACAAAGGGGTTGCGCAGTAATTACAAAAAATGAAAAAAACAATTATGTACATAAAACACGATAAATAAAACTAAAGGTAAATTCAAATTTTTGTTCATTAAGTATACAAAAGAAGAAACGGAGGCACACACTAAGTAGATGTAGTCAAATGCCTTTACGCAATCGCAGTGCTTCACCCAAATAATTAACAAATTTGTTCATGACCGAGGGAGTCGGCGTTGAGCTATATATCGGCCAGGAGTACGCTTAAGGATGGATAGTGTCATAAAACTTGACATTCAGGGAATCGTATAAGGGGCAGGTGTTCATAAAATGAAATGGCGTTTCCCTTTCCGGGCAATTGCAGTGCGCACAGTTTTCAATTGTATCAAACTTAAACACCTCGGAGTCAAGTGTGATTCTTGGGTTTTATGAATTCATTATTCGTAACTGGGCCAGCAGATACGTAGAAAAATAAAAATAGACGAGTGAATAAGGTTGAGGGCTCAGGGATCTGGGAAGCCAGGCAGAATTTGAAGAGAGGAGGAGCTTCTCATATCAGCATTATCCGCCGAAAAACAAAACGCTCTGAAGCGCTCCAAGATCATATGAGTCGATTCAAACGTTGTAAAATAAAGGCTGAGACGAAAGAACCCAAAGCTGGTCTGTACCATTTATTTTAAATATGTCTCCAATTTGTAAGAATTAGTTAAAGGAATTTTCCAGGTTGGTTAGGGATAAAAATTTAAGTTTATCCAGACAAGCTCTGGGATATCTATTTGGTGGCAGTTTCATGATCTTGGAGTATCAGTTCACCGCCTGCCTTAGCACACAATGAGAAACAGGAAACCTGTCTCAAGACGGACTGCGCTTTCCAATATGTTTAATTGTAAGTTCAATAATTGTTTAAAGAAAGCCAGTTGAGCTCTTTCAACGATTTCCAGGTACTCGACAGCCCACACATGCGAAGCGTACAAAAGTACTGACATGAATAAGAGGTCGAGTCTGGAGATTACATTCCATTCGAGAAACCCAGTCCACATAATTATACGGAGTACTACACCTGTCGCGCAGCGGAATGCAGTAACAAATTTATCTACTGCCCTGCAAAATTTTAGGGAGTATTTTACGAATAATTTATTTATTTTTCCTCATAAAAATTGTAATTCTATTAATAAAAATATATATATATTGCTGATTAGAAAGGGAAACAAATTGACTAGCTGAAAACCCCGACTTTGCTCGGGTACGTGAATGTGTCAACAGCAAATAGTAGATAGTAAATCGCGTGACAGTACTAGTTCATAAGCACATGAATAATAATATGTTATTATTCTTTTCGTATGAACATCACAGCAAAAACTTTTTCTATGTATCTAAAACGATTGTTCTAAATTATGTCGAAAGGCTCGAATAAAGCATAAATTACATTCCCAGAAATCTTGAATGACCTTATAATAATACACAAATAACCTCGGAAATACTCCAGAAATAAATCTTAAATTTGATAAAATGATAAAAATATCTTAAAAGTGAAAAAAAAACTCAAGGATGAACAAAAAACAACTTAGAATTACATACATAATTACTTAAGAAAGACCCCAGAAAGACTCTTGAATAACCGTATGATCTCAGAATAGTCCTAAAATTACTTTAAAAAGACATAATAATGAACCTTATTTCGTTCCAAAATGGTCTCAAAATGTTCCAAAAAAAACCTCAAAATGGTTCTGAAATTATTCCAAAAAAATTTACAAATGACCCTAAAATAACCCCTAAATGATTCCAAGTTGACACTAAAAATACATCGAAAGATTCTGGAATGTCCCTAAAAAGCTCCAAAAATCTTAAAAATGATCCTACAATAACTCCCAAATGATCTCAATGTGACTCCAAAAGTTCCTCAGAAAGAAAAATGATTGACTCCAAAAAGTCCCAAAATAACCTCAAAATAATTCTAGATTGATCCCAAAAAAAATCTAAAAATACTCTAGAAAAACTTAAAAAAGTAATACAACGACCCCAAAAAGATCTCACAATAGTCCTGAAAAGACCTCAAAAAGAATCTAAAATGAACCCAAAAAGATCCTGAAAAAGCCCAGAAAGACGCCAAAAAAGTTATAAAATAAATCTGAAATGTCCTCAAAATAATCATAACATTGTCCTAAATAATCCCAATATCACCACATAATCCCTCCGAAATCACCCCAAAGAGCCCAAAATACACCCTAAAAAATAGAAATATAAAAAATAAGACACTCAGAACAAGCTTTTCAAGAACCCTTTTCAACCCGTTTATTAAATAAAACATTAGTTTTCACTTATAAACAGACAATCAAACATGTTTTAAAAATTATATTTTAATACAGATAAAGATTGCTAATTAGACAGTAAAGGATTATTAATTGACAAAAGCAAAGAAATTTTAAAAGGTGAGTGATAATTTGACGGGATTTTATGAAAATGTTACTTTTCAGGTATGACTCTGTTTTCCGGAGTCATAAAAACAGGAGTCATGAAAAGTGAATAAAAGTCAAGTGAAATACTTGCAAATATATGTATGAAGTATATACACAATTTTATTTTTATTTTTGAACTAAAATATTTTAAATGATTTTTAAACAAATCAAAAAACAAAAAATTTTACTGAAAAGTGGAAAAAAAGTCAAGCGAAATGCTTGCAAGAATATATATGGAATATACATAAAATTTTATTTTTAATTTTAATCTGTAATAGTTTAAATACTTTTTAAATACTGAATAAATAATTTTTTATTTCAATATAAAATAATAAATGTTATTTTTATTTCTATTTCTTATTTATATTTCTTTTCAAATTTGACATTGTAATAATGTTTTAGCGTCATCTGTTAGATTAACTTTGGTTTAATTTTTTGCGCCTCGAAAGAAGCAATCTTTTATATTATGTTGAAATTGCAAAATTGTCACGCGCCATTTATTAGCAACTTCTTAACTACATTTTCTGTAAACCGACCTTGTTTGAGTTGCCAATTTCGTTCGACATCGCGTTAAATGTGTTTATTCCAAATGTGAGTAAAAATAAATGAACATAAATGAAAAACATTGACAGCTAAAATAATATATCTTATTTTTGTGAGTGAAACATAAAATTAATAAATACAAGTAAATATAAGCAAATTCATTTTAAAGAAGAATGAAATATATCCATTTATAAAAAATATTAAAAAAAGGCCTATAAAAAAGACGTAATTATTTATAAATAATAAAATACATAATGGATTGAAGAGCGATATAGAACAAAAACAAAGTACATTATCATATAAGTTTCAAAAAAGAACAAAATATTATTTATTTGCATGTACAGCGCACAAAGTGACAACTGATTTGAGCTGCTCTAGTTTTAAATTAAAATAAAATGGATATACAATTAAAACAGAAATAATACGTCTATCAGCGCGTGAGCTAAAAGCTGATAAAACTTTGTGTTTGGTCATTTAAAAATACATTTAGTAATTAAAGTAATTATAGAAGTCTTTTCACTAAACATATAATTAATGACTTTTTAAATTGTAATTTATATATTATAAAGAATTGTTCTACATTAATTTATTTATCAATACAAATTAAAAAAAATCGTGGGAATTTAAAGCATAACATTCGCTATATTACTCTTAATTTTTTATGGCTTTGCACTCTGAAATACTATTTCTTTTACTTTTCTCTCTCACCACTTCAACTTACCCGAGTTGTTTTGGCACGATTGATGGAACATAATATTTTTATTATTTTTTTTTTTTGACTTATCTAGTCTTTTGAGAATTCAAATATTTTGCTCTACTTGTCTTAAATTTGTTTTTGGTAATTTATTTATTATTTTATATTTGCCTAGAAGTTATTACATTTTTATTTCAGAAAAATATACCGATAAAAAATCATGGTTTATGGACCAACTAAAAATTTTATAATACAAATTAAGGGGGAAGTCTAGTCTAGAAATGTCAAAAAATCGATTTTTTTTTTTGCATTTTCGTTTAGAGTAAACTTCTGAGATTATATTCCCGAAGTTTCAAAGTGATGCGAAATTTGTGTAAAAAGTTATAAACTAAAATGTATCCTCGGTACAAGCGCTCGAATGAACG
>JABFPM010002305.1:0-17070 GCA_022817325.1 Idris sp. 1 HC-2018 | reverse complement strand
GCTACAGGTAAAAATTCATCTGGAATTTGGTCCATAAAATCGTCAAAAACAGAAACCACGTCTTCCTCGGGGACAAAAGCCAAAGCAGCCATCATGCGTGCCGCACTTCTCACACTTTCGTTCTGGGCATCTACATACTGAACTTGAAGCCCTTCTGCTTGCAATTTTCTGTAAATGCTCTGAGTAAGGTGGAAAAAGCAGGATTTTACTTCAGACGTGCGAAAGGTCTTTTGATTTGCATTGATTATTGCAAGTTCGAAATCCGTCATGATATATATAGGCTTGAAGTATATGTATATATGTCAGGAATCGTGACTAAATCCTGAATTGTTTTAGGGTTTGGTGGTGAGCCCTTCGCTCTTTCACAATCCTTTTTTTCGATATACCCATTTTGTTATTCCATGTCGCAATGGATTTGATTTGTAATAAACATAAACCGTCAGTATAAAAAAGAAAATAAAAAATATAAAAACCTTTATTTCTTACTGATTCGATTACCATATTTACAAGAAATGTCGTTATAAATTTAGCTAACAACAATTTAGATGTTAATTGAATGTTGAACCTAACACTTTTAACGAATTGTGTGAAATAAACAAAAGACCTCTACATTTAAAACTTGAAAAATTCGAAAGTGGAAAAATATATAGGTGGAAAATTGTACTCGTTGTAAATATGACAGTGGAAAATTGGGGTACAATTATCGAAAAAATGAAGTACACTTGAAGGCAATTTAATCGTTAAGTTACATAACAATTGTATTGAAAATAATAATAAGATAATTCTTTAATGAGTCATAATTTATCGAATACTTTTTTTTCTTTCATTTGATCGAAAATATTTGCACTTGTACTCCACTTTTCAATTGATTTATCATATATATATATATGATTTGAAAACCTCAATGATTTACGAAATCTACGCATGAATAATTGAAATACAAAATTTGCGTTTATCTGACAACGATTTGCTCGAGAGATTTGCGTTCCAGTGAGAAGTAAACGCGCAAACAATTATGCATCCGATCTTTGACCGGTTTGTTTCAATGGTAATATTCCGACGTAAGACAAAAGTCAATTACGCCCAATGGAAACTGATTGGGATTAATTGAGTGTAAGCAAAACCAAGTGCGAACAATGCTTGATGAAAAAAAAATAAATAAATTCTCGCTCTTTTATCAACTGAATGATGAAACCTTGTCTTACAATTCACACTTTTATCTCTTATTTGACTACAAATAAAAAAAGAACGCAATTATTTGCTGAAATATTAATCTGTACAGTGTTAAATTTATTGTTGCTGCTCACTTGGTCATTGGCAGCCAGGGTCTCACAGTTAGTTGGCTTGTTTGGCGACAGTTGCTGATACGTTGAGGTCAGCGAACCGGCCAACCAGCCTGGCGCGAATCCGTCCTCCATAATTTATTGTTACAAAAAGAAAAAACTAGTCGTCCCCTTTTCCAGCCCCTAACTCTGACGCCTTTCTTTCATAACCCGGCACGCAATCAAGAATATATTTTAAAACATCACGAAGAAGCTATTGTAGAGCTTTTTAATGCCGGTGGTCTCGCGTTGTCGATGGGTCTCCAAAAGGGCACAGCCGCGGGATCTCAGGGATAAAAAACGTGCAAATACGACAAACGCGTCCTCAAAGATCATGGCCCGATTACCGTCACGCATCTTGCACGTGCAAAATTTCGCACAAGTAACTTCTCTTTGGCACCAGTGTTCAAGTTGCCTCTTCAAAATTGCCAGCACAAAAGTCTGAAGATATTATATCCGCACCAAAACAGTGTCCTTATAGTGTTGCCAGTGGGTTCACGTGCCGTCACAACATCCTCAGTATCTTCCTTTCCATGATGATGAGGAAATCCATTCAGAGTCGCAGTTAGATATTTATTTGCGATTGCCTCCGTGTTGACGGTGGTCTAGATCTGAGGGTTTGGGCCGATACCAACCGGCCATCAAACAGTCACGAGAAGTGAACCACTCGATTCTCAACAGCGACAATTTAAACTAAACTCTTATCTGCAGATAACACCGGCGAATTGTTACTCTCTCTGGGCTGCGATATCGCACAACTGGCAAAAATCTTTCAAGATGGTGACTTGACGAAACGAACGCTTGATCTGAATTGACACGATCCGGCCAATAGCAGATGGATGCACGTGCGTCACTTTGTCTGGGGGTAGACAGACCTCGCTGATAATTAACGGCCTCTTCCTCCTGGATGGAGACTCGGAACCTTGGAAGTTCCTTCTTATATTTTATGTCAAACTGCATTAGCTCCTGAAATATCACTTAGTCAGTTATTTTATTCAAAAACAAATTAAATTATTGTACGTACCCAAAATAATTCACGTCCAGTTTTAATTTTTTCTGCTGATTTTTTGAATAATTTACAGGTGAATGAACTGCCAATGTATTTTTGAAATGACCCTAAAACAGAATGTACTTTAGTTTTAGCAAGCATAGATTTAGATTTCATTTATTTATGAACTGACCTCAGTTTACCTTGCTCTGATCAAGCTAGAAAAAGAGTAATATAAATTTTGTAAAAAACAAAATTATAAAGTGTAAAGATGCTTCTTTTATCTCGGCTTATTAACGTATCAGAATTATTCAAATGGAGAATTATTTTTACTGCCACTCTGATAAATAGATAATTTAAAATTTGTTGATATAACCTTGGCAATAAAAAGTTAATTAAATCGTTGCTTTTAATGACGTTTTAATGTTAAAAATAATTTTTAGTTTTTCAATGTGTTCAATAATGTTTCATTCATAAAGAAATCCTTATTACAGTGATAGTGGAAGTATTTTTTTTATACACAAATTTCTTTTTGTTTTTCGAATTTGTTAAAATTTATTGAAGATAGGTAAATTAATAAAATTACACACTGTAATAAACTAATTTTCAATGTGAAGTCAGCAATTTTTTCAAATATATTGCGTTAAACATTCATACTTGAAATGAATTAGGCAATTGCCAATACGACTGGAAATTGATAATTTAATAACAAGATCTTTAACATCTCCACATTATTAATATGAATTTTATATTTAATCGTACGTATTTAATGTCGTGGAAAAATTAATTTTGTATCAACTAATTACAAATTAGAACTATTCAGATGTTAATAACTTTATCTGTTTTTAAGATAGACAAAAATAAAAGTTGAAATTACAAATTTCTTTTTTTCTGTAACTTTCAACATTAAAAATAAATACAATTTTAATCATTCAAATTTAAAAAAATATAATTTTAATAAATGTATTAAAAAGAAACTTTCGTATTTTTCCATTCGAAAATAATTAAATTCTTGATAAGAAAATGTGACACACATTAAAATGGTTAAAAGTAAAAGAATCAAGTAAATGAAAATAATTTAAAATTGACATTTGACACTTTGATTTAATCTCGACTTAATCTAATATAACGATAAAGTTGTGTTTGAAATAAATTAGCTCTGTGAATATCCTAAACCAAATTTTATTGCATTTCAAAAGAACTGTAACAAAAAGAATGAAATAAATAATCTAATCGACTATTATTTAAATCCTCTTTTCTGTTAATCGATATGCATACACTGACTGAATCTTTCGGGTACTTACATGAGAAATTACAGATAAATTATTTTAACTATGAAAACAATTACAGCTACTAAGATCAGTCTTAAAATGTGAACACTTGAATAACTTTTTCCCAAATTACGTCATTGAAAGAAAATGAAAACTTCCGCGAATAGAAAAAAAGGATGGAAATAAAAAATAAACCGATGACTACACTGAGTCAACATCAACAGTAAACACTTTGCCATGAGATTAAAATTTGAAATTAACATACAGGTTCTTTCTTTTTCCATTTCAACGACATACCGGGAATTTTGCGTTCGATTTGCGCAACATCGTTTACGATAAACAACAAATTATTCGCACGGCTTTTTGCATGTATAATCAATGCACGCGAAAGCCCTATAGCTTTTACTCATTGACGTCACAATTACATGATCCAAGAACCTGCGTTCAGAATAATTGCAGTACCTTACACTTTTTATTATTTAATAATGATTTTTTTTATTTAAATTTTCTTATTTCTCTATTGTTCTCTTATTTTCTATCAACTTTCACGTTTCTATTGGACTATTTCTTGTATACACGGATATAATATAAATAAACCTTTGTACTTTTGTCTTATTATGAACAAATAGCTTACATCAATCGGACGTGATTTGTACAACTGCCCCAGTAGAAAAATATAAATATTATTTTATAGTAAAAAAAGTACAACGTCGTAAAATTCAAACAAAATTATTGTATTAACTTTACGAAGAAAACTTTATTAAATAACAGTTCGTAATCTTTGTAAATTTGAACAATTTTTATAAAATGTATTAAGATTTGGTGTATTTTATGTAATCGAGAATGCTATTGCGACGAAATATTCTGAATGCAATTTCCTTTTCGATAATTACATTATAAATTCTTTTTTAGTCTTTATTTCTCTTTAATTAGGCACACGTGGTTATAAGATGACAATAACAATTTCCTATTGAACAAAAAATTATTAAAAAAAAAAAAAAAACAAAAAAAAAACAACTCAACATTCATTCAGAATATTTTCCTGTACACTTGCTGGAATGCAGACAATATTATTTTTCGTTGACAAGGAAAAATGTTTTTAAATTTTTGATTATGCTCTTTTTTTAATATTACGCGACTTATTTAAGTATGATTGAACGACACTTTTGAAACTGCTTATTAAATCAACTGCAAATTGGTTAAATTTAAATAAATTCAAATCAATATCATATTTTTGTTATAATAAATGTAATTTATTCTCAAACCTAGCATTGCAATAATCTTACGATTTCATTAAAATGAAACAGCAACAATAACTTGTATTCCACACATTTTGGTCTGCTTTTTGTGCAGTTTTTTAAACAAAATAATAGTATCAAAAAAAAGTATACCCATAAAAAAGAAAAAAACATTATACAAAACATGAGGAACCATCTTAAAATACTTAATTACAATGTTCTAATAGAAAATTTTTCATCTTTTGATAAGTGGAAAAAAAATCTTTAGGTATCCGACTCAAAATCGTAATACTGATTCGTACATAAGAATCACAGCCATTGATCACTCAGTAACTTGCGAATTCTGGACAATCTCAATGCACTCTTTTTCCAGGATACCACTCCACACCTGGTACCTGTGGTTAAGTCCCGGAAGTGAGTGCAAAATGGCTCGACTACCCAGTACCCCAGCTTTTGTATTCGGCGCGCCATAAAATATCTTCGCCACTCTACTATGCAGCAGCGCCATTGCGCAGAGGGCGCACGGCTCCTGCAGTAGAAAGGCCCAATAATCCGTGCACAAGTACGGCCCAATGGTTTTCCTCGGGTCCGCCTCGTCCGAACCGTTCTCCTTAACAACGATCTTTTTGGCCTTCTTCTTCTTCCTCTTATCGTCCAGCTGCATCGGCTCCGGTAACTTAATCTTACTCAAGCACTCCGGATAGAAGAGAGTCTCGCCCTCCTTGTATTTGCGCTTGACCTTTCTTCCGATCTTCCAGAACCCGTTGCTCGAGCTGTTGACCTCGTTCTGGTCCACGTTAGTTTGGTCGTTGATATATTCAACATCAGCTTCGTCTTCAGTCTCCGACAAATACCAAGCACCCTCTCCCTGCAGTCTGGCAACCAGGTCGACAGCGAGCATGGTGCTATGCCACATCGGGTGACGGTCCACCCTGGCGGCCGCCAGAGACAACACCCTGCCGGTTTTGGGGTCGACGATCATGCTGCTGCCGCAGCAGTCAACGGTTCCAATTGAGCACATCTTTGCAGCCTCCTGAACAATTCGGATGAACTCCTCGAATGAGTTTTTGAGCTTCTCCGAAAAAAGGGAACCCTTTATGATTTCCTCAATGAACGGATCCGCGTGGAAGTTTAGCGGCCAAACCTCGCCAGCGATATTAGCCTGGGCTCTGGTTTTGCACGGCTTGCAGGGAATCTGCACGACCTCGAATTCGTCCTGGATGAGGGACATGTCAAAGTTCTTTTCAATCAGCATCCCGCGAGAATCTCGTCAGGCAGGTCTTTCTTTGGGTTGTAGGGGTTGATGATGGTTTTTTGATCGGGCACACGACGGGTTCGCGCTAAAAGGAGCTGCGTGCCCTTGCAACGTTTTAGGTAGTTAAAGCCCGGTAGTGCACCGGATATGCTGCTAATGGCCTTGGAAGTGAGCTGTTTGTCCTTGAGGTTGGCGATGTAGGCTTCCTCGAGCGGCACGTTCTCGGTCAGTTCTTTGCCCAGGATGGCCTTGATCGTCCAGCTGCGCTCGATCTTGATCTCCACCTCACGCTCGCCCTCCATATCGGAAGCGTCGCCGTTTGGGGTTGGTGATCGTGACTTGTCGGACGTTTTGCTTGCATCGGCTCCTGCACTTTTCTTCTTCTTTGGTTTTCCTGCAAAAATAATGGTCACCGAAAGTTAGAGAAAGATATTAAAAATTTGTGAAATCATTTATGATTGTTAAATACTTGAACAACAAATATCCTTTTTAATAATGTCTACCTCAAAGATTGTCTTATGCATGAAGCTGGTTGCATAAGATTTCAACCTTGTGAAAAAATTTTACTGATCTCTGTAATATAGTTAAGATATAGTGACAAAATCTGTGATCCTTAAAAGGCTGCATGTTGTTAAACTAGACTACCTCAATGGCGCTACGATTTGAATATAATTTATCTTAATTGTACAACTGTTATTTTTATATCATATTAACATTAAACAAATATTTGTAAATTAAGTAGCAACTACTCTATTTATTTAATTTAAAAATTAGCTAAAATCAAAGATCCAAAAGAATATTTCATAAAAACGGTACTTTACAATAATCCTTGATTGCACCAAGCAAAAATAAAATATAAATTGTTTATCTTATAAATTTATAGTAGATTATTACAATTTTATTAAAATAATCTAAAATATTTGATCAAATTTAATTATTTAAATCTGTCTATGATAAAGTTTAACATGCTAATTTATTGGACAATAATCGTTCCTAAGGAATTAGGTAAAATTTCTAAGTGTTTCCAGATTTGTCTCGTTTTAGAAAAAGGAATTATTATATAAGAAGCCAACATTTTAAAAATTAATAGTTTAAGTTTTAATTTAAAACTTGTTCTTTTATTGCTACATTATTTGAATTTCTTCATTTCCAATTTTTAATTTTTTTTTCTTAATCAAACTAAAATTAAATTACTTTAAACATTTCTGCTACAAACTAAGATATAATTAGTTTTTATTTAAAAATGGATAAATTATGGTTAGTTTAAGTTTGTTCAAGAAAACTTTAATTTTTCTAACAAATTAAGCGTAAATAAATCTAATTATTTAATTTAATTGCTGAAAATAAATATATGTAGAATTTAATTTTTAGTTTAAGTTTTTTAGCATACTAGCTCCGTTATGTATTGAAATTTCATTATATTTAAGAATATAAATTACAAAGTATAAATTATTATACAAATCGTTAAGTATAATTAAGTATACAAATTAAATCAAGTAGAGTAGGGTCCCACTTCTTATTGTTCATACTGTAGAAACAACAATTTATAGAATATATTTAAATAAATTAGTGTATCAAGTGTGAACCTTTGACAACAAATTTATACTATAAAATATTAAAATCAGTTATGTAATTATAAAGTTATATAAGATTTACTAAGAGTATTCAAGTAGCTTTTTTACCGCATCAGGTGGGGTGAAAAAGCCACTATTTTTTATTCAAAATTAAAATTCAAAAACATTACTTTTTATTACTGGATACAGGTGTAACTATCAATATGATTTATATCAAATTAATATGTTCAAGTTAGGCATTGTTATTAACTTGTTATAACAAATTGTTTCTTTTATTTTACACTAATCAAATGTGATTGAAAAAGCTATAAAAATACATTGAAGAAAAGAACCACTTTTAACAAATTCTGCAATAAAATTTGTTTGATTAGAGAAGTTAATTAAAACTTTTGCAAAATTTGCGTTATGCCTAGTTACATGTTCATTCTATAGCCTTAGAAATTCCGTGCAATAGTGTACTTGTAAAAGGCAAATAGTTTTTTCATCGCACTCTATTTTAATGTCAATAAATACAACAATAAAATGTTTTTTTAATAATTTATACAAACAAATTATTTTATTCAATAACTTAATAATTTATAACTATTTTTCTTTCTTCATTATTTATATTAAATGTACTAAAATTTTTGTATTCCTCTCCTTCAAAAAAAAATTCTACTAAAAAATATACTTTCCACTAAAAATATATTATATAATGCTCATCAATTGATCAATTTTTATATTGTATTTAAAGAGATATTAATAAATATCACATATTTGAGGCGTTTTAAAATTATATTTTAAATTAGGGCGTTCGGAAACTGCAGTTTTTAATTAGGGCGTTTTGGATAGGAACGATCGGCATGAGAAAAAAACTTGTTATTTTAATTAAGAATGAATGTGTTCTAAAAGCGGCTTAAATTTCAGATATTTATTAATATCACTTCAAATATAATTTAAAAATTGTTCAACTAATGAGCATTTTATAATATATTTTTTGTGGGGAATATTTTTTTTAGTGGACAAGATTTTTTGGCGAGAAAATCCCAAAGCTCTTGCTGTGAATCTTTACAATGAAATTTTTGGGTTTTCCCAAAGTACCGTTAGAAAGGAGGTCAAGTTTCTCTTACAATCGGCGGAACCAAACCAAATTCCTGATTGACATAGTGGCATTCTTGTCATATCTATATTATAGAGATCACTGTATTAAATGGATAAATAACAAAGATTTAAATCTCCATTTTCCCTGGCGTTTACGGATACGTTTCCGATATATCTCTGTTACATCTACGTATATTACCGTTTACTGTCCACCTAGACAGTGCCAACGATATAAATAGAAATTTAACTTCTAAAGTTTAAAATTTTAATTATCATTTAAAGTTTTGAAATTACAGTTATTAATTTAATATCTTTGATATTAGATAGTTTCTTCGTAATTTATGCTAAATTTACTAATTAACTTGTAGCATGAAAATAATATATATAAATATGAAATTAATGATATTGTCACATCAGAATATATTATTTATAAACAGCAGCTTGAATGTAAAATAAAAAATTTAATTTATTCATAAAGTTTTTTTGCTTTTTTTTTACAATTACAAACTTCTGGATAAAATTTTAAATTAAAATCTTCATCTTGAATTTAATATAACCAATTTCTTTTGACAAAATAAAATTCTTTTTAATCACAATTAAAATGACATTCACAATGACTCTTTTTGTATATATAATTTCGTATTTTTATTTGTATCAGATAAAGTGCGCTTAAAAATACATAATAATGAAAATCAATAACAAACTGATATATTACGAGTTATATATCGTTTTCGAAAATAAAACTTTTTCAACACGAGATACTACTTATTGAGACATTCATCGTGTACAAGATTAATATCATGATTTAAGATAAGATTAAATTTATTTAAGTAAGATTTATTTTATGATAAATATTAGACAAATTCGGAATATCTGTAAGAAAAATTGTAAGTATATTTAGAACGCTATAAACAAATAAAATAAAAAAATAATAAAATAAACCTACTTCGGCGTCTCTGTTTTTTTGGTTTTACAACAATGGCATTTTCCGTTGGAGTTTCTTCTTCCATTTTCACTATAAAACGTCACTACAAATCCAAAACTAAGTACCAAATAAAGTGATTCCAATTTTAATTATTTGTAAAATAGCTTCCGTCCGACGCTCACGTTGAAATTTTATTACATTTTAATCACTTTCTACTCAAAACACGTGGTACGATTATTGAAAAACGTGTAGGCGCTGCAAATATAATTTGATTGTGTTGCTTTCGGCACAGTTTGTTCCTTTGTTGACAGTTGCGTCCAATGACACGTGTCATTCAACAGACCAATCGACTTTAACTGTTTTCGAGATTGAAAATCGGGCATGACTACTGGTTCAAACCTGGTTTAGTGAATTTGGACCTAGATGCTTATTTTATACCAAATTTTCCAGGCGGAAATTTAAAATTTTCTTTTCTCGAAATTTAAATTAACGATACTGTGTTTGTTTAATGTTGTAAACAAATTTAAAAGTGAAATTAAGTGTTAGTAGAAATGTAATATATAAAATTTTAAAATGAAAAAAATATAAATATTTTTAAGATAATGCTAATGAAAAATAGATAAAAGTAATTTTTTATTGTAATTAAACAGTCGATTGTTATTATTTACAAAAATACTAAATTACAAAGATGTAAACAAGTTATTTAACTTTTTTTTCTTGGTAAAAATGATAAAAGTCAAATTATCAGCAGATATAATTGTCTTGATTTGATCAATTATTTTTTTAAATTGATATCCATATCTCTAATTGAATAATTTTTAGTTTAGTGTTTTTTAGATGTCTTTTTCCTTCAAAAATTTTATTTAAACTTTTTCAAAATCCAAGTTTTTCTTATTTTTACATTATTGATTTATAAATTTTTTGTAATGAAAAATTATAAGTACTTTTAACAATAAATTAATCTAGTTTTTTTATTAATAAGTTAAATTTTTTTCTAAATTTTAAACAATTTTCAATTTTTACTGATGCGATATGCAGCGCCACTGGTGACGAAAACAGCCAAACTAAACGATGCCTTGTGATTGGTTAACTGACAACCAATTTCTGATCTTAAAATATCGTTTGGAGTATAGATAAGTCCTGTTTTACCGACATTAGGATTCCCTATAAATAAAATTATTAATAATATAATTTAATTTACATTTTGAGGAGATTTTCAGTGTTATTTGTAACTGCGAGAACATTTTTGAGTTTTGAGAATCGATTTTTGTTCACTTTGTGGTATGAATAACTTAAACAAAAAGTTTTTGACAGTTAACCTCAACAAATTTTCGTTCAAGTTATTCAGGTCAACAAGTGAAAAAATCGATTCTCAAAAATTAAAAATGTTTTCCCAGTTGCAAAGAACATTGAGTAACTCTTTAAAATGTAAATTAAATTGAATTATTAATTAAATTTAAAAAATTCCTTAATCTGGGAAAAAATCCATCCACTAATATGTGACTATTTTAGAACTTGTGGCGCTGCCTAGACTATATATATAAAGTTTACAGATTTACGTCTTTTTCCAAGAAAATGTAAATAAAATCATGTTCTCTCTCTATGAGATTTTGTTTTCTTGTGAAAACTTGTTGAGTATATATTTATCTTTGTTTGAGTGGAATGTAAACAATTGATTTTCTCTCTTTTTAGTCATTTTTATTGCACGTTTCTGATAAATCTAGACTAAATTTTTTTAATTACAGTGATTCACGTTTTCTATTTTTAACCTATTTCACAGTGAAATCGAAAAATGTTTGATTTTAAAATTTTAATTCAAAGTAATAAAACTATCAGAATTTGAAATAAACAAGTTTGTAAATATTTAATTGTTAAACCAAACATGAATAATTTTCTAATCGTTTGAAAAGTGTAATAAAATATTGTGTTTTGGAAAATTCTAAGTGTCATTGTACAAAACACATTGCGTCATTTTGAGAATACAAGATTTTATTTTAAAAAAAAACGAGAGATAAAAAGTGAATTAACGATTCAACAAAAATTGCTAAAGCAATTCCAACCTAAAAACAGATGCTGTAGCAGTATCATACATAGACCGAAAAATCCTAATAACCAGTTCCAGGTCCAGCCAAAGAGATCCAATTTTTGTGACGAGAAAATTAAAATCTTCTCCATTGTTTCCTATTTAAAAATTAGCAATCACAACTTTATGACAATTGGTTACGTAATTATGACAATAATAGAGTGAGATGAAATCAGTAAATTTGAGCCAACTTTCAACCAAAATTAACCAAAAAACGGAGATAAAGTTTATGTAAATATTTTGAAAAGAAAAGGTCAAATTAATTGTAAAAAGAAAACACAAAACAGTTGTTTTTTGTTTACAATGCTGATTGAAAGTCGGCTTCTGTTGTTTTGTTAATTGCAATGACAAATAAAAACTCACCTAACTTTGATAATATTATTTGGACAGTTCAAAGCCAGTTTTTTGCATTAAAATCATAACTTTTGTTATCTGCTTTTTAAATTTGTAGAAAAAAGACGTTTTCGCAGCTGAATATTTGCAGTTGCAGACATGTGATTTTTCAACAATATGTGTAATTGATGCAATATTCGCATTCACCTTAGTGCCAATCATATGGCAGATAAAAATAAAGTCGGTTCACAAACCGCGATGAAGAAATTCTTAATTCCCTTTTGGTCTGCAGCTGCAGGGACATTTTGTGCGGGAAAACTTGAATTCTATTTAAATTGTAACAAATGATTAACTTTATCACTCAAATATACATAATTTAGATGCACATTTTTTTTCTGAATGTACATATCATTATTGTTTATAATATTTTTGTGATTATCGATATTTTAAAATAGTTTTTAACATTTATATATTTTATATTGAAATTTATGTCAATATTTTAAAAATAACAACTATTATAAATATTTTTCTAATGTGCTCGATTTTTTTTTTTTTTTTTTTGAAAAAAGATAACATTATCTAGTAAACTTATGAATTGTTCATAACGTACTTTTTTTTTATTCGCAGATTGCATTATAATTTCAACTTTATAAGAGTAATTTTAAACAGTCTCATTAAAGTGAAATATGAGTTTGAAATTAATTAATTTGTTACGCCCAGTTAGAAATTCCAAAGTAATATTTGCAAATTCATTTTTACAGCAAAGAAAAATGGCGTCTGAGGTTGAAAAAGCGCAAACCGCTTCGCCGGGTGGCGACACAATTTTTGGCAAAATTCTGCGAAAAGAAATTCCCTGCAAATTTATTTATGAAGACGATCAGGTAAAAGCTTTTATTTTTTCACATTTTAATTTCTGAGGTTTTTGCATTAATGTTAATTTGTATATATTATACTTTTAACCTCAAATTTGCAAAATATATTTTTTTTATTTTTCTTTTCTTCGATACAAATATTTATACAATGTTTATGTTTGCAGTGTGTCGCTTTTCATGATGTAAGTCCACAAGCTCCAGTGCATTTTTTGGTGATTCCAAGAAAACCAATTGCAATGTTATCCAAAGTTGAAGACGACGATGAAAAGCTTTTGGGACACTTGATGAACGTTGCTCGAAAAGTGGCTGATCAAGAAAAACTCGAAGATGGATACAGGCTTGTAGTTAATAACGGAAAAAATGGAGCACAATCTGTGTTTCATTTGCATTTACATGTTTTGGGTGGCAGACAAATGCAGTGGCCTCCCGGCTAATTGTTTTATAAATTTTGATTCCTGTACTTTGATTTCTTTTTTTCAAAATAAACCTTAAATTGTCATAATTTTTTTTTTCATTCCTTTTATAATCTGAATTCAAATAAAATAAATAAATAATTTGGTTTTATATACTTTGATAAAAAGATGTTAAATTGTTAATGAAAGAGATTTATTACCTTTACATCTACATTAAATATAAATATTATTTTCCAATATCACTACATCATGATTAAAGTTAAAGTCATACAAAATATTGTTTCTCAAAAGTTAAAATAAAGTTTAATAAAAGAATGTCTGTGGAATGTTGGAAAAATTCTTTCAAAGTTCAATTTGTCTTCTTTTCATAAACTTCATACTTGAATTGAATTCCTTTTTCTTCCATTGTTTCTTCTGGAACTTCAGGGTCGCTATAAGATATTAATTTTAATTTAACGTGATAATAAATACATTATTTTCAAATTATAATTTATACCTAGCTAAGATGCAATCTTCTGAAATTTCCGGAAAAAATGTATCACATTCAAAATCCCTTTTGATTCTTGTGATATACAGTCGATTAAATAATGGTGAATCTAAAGCAGCCTGAAAATATTTTAAACTTAAAATATTGATTCTCATTTTTCCCAAAATGATATTTAAAACAAATATATTATTTGTATGGTACACTACTTTGTAAACGGAACTTCCTCCTATCACCCAAATTCTCTCAACCTCATTCCTTAAATTGGCATTGGAAATTCCTTGAATAGCAGAATTCAAATCCTTGAAAACGAGAGCATTTTCGGCACTCCTGCAAAAAATTAAAGTTAACAATTAATTTTGATTTGTTTTTAAAAGAATATGTATAACAAATTAGCATACTCTAAAGTATTGCTGAGAATAACATTTATTCTGTTGCTCAGTGGTTTGAATTTACGAGGAATTGATTCCCAGGTTTTTCTTCCCATTATAACGACATTTTTCTTCTTACTGTCTTGTGTTTTAGAAGTCATTCTTGTGAAATATGCCATTTCAGTTCTGCAAAAAAAAGTAAATAAATTAAAAAGTAAAATTCAAATTCAATTACAAAAGCTCCAATTTGTAAATAAAAAAAATGTAAAACAAAAATCTAGGAATTTTGTCCGAGTCTTACTTGAGGCGCCATGGTATATTTCCATTAATTCCTATGCCCATATTTTCACAGACAGCCACAATTAAATCCACTTTAATCTGCATTTTCGTTTCAATGAATCTAACAAATTTTTCTTTTCAGATTAATAACAAATAAATCACTTATGAGCTGACAGATGTTAAGTGACGTCGCTTTTTAAACTTTCAAGATTGTTTTTTTTCAAACAGCTGTTCTTAGATTAGAACCAAAGTTGCAGTAAACTTTTTTCCTTCAACATGTTCTTATTTCTTGCAGCTTAATAATTTTATACTGGTATGTCAGTGACGTGTGTTTAATTAATATTTTTCATACCTGCCGTTCGCAGTTTTGCACACCTGCAGAGCTAAAGATGATTTATTAATTTAATTTTTAGACAATTTTAAATAATTAATTATAAAATTAATAAAAACAAGTCTTGAAAAACAAGTTTCTGACGTATTTAATTTTTTTTAAAATTTATTTTATTTATTTATTTACTTTTTTAATTAAAAAATATTCGTTAGTTTTAAATATTTTGTTTTTATTTAATAATTAATATTATTATTTCCTTTAATTAAATAACACAAATAAAATTTTTTAGAAGTTTAGGAAAAATAAGCACTAACCGCCATCTATTCGTTGCAATAGTACTAATTTTGAATCTAGAAGTTGTTCGTGGAAACGAACAGTTCATGTAAACAGTGAAATAGTACAAAAGATTATCCTTTTGACAATCACAAAATAATTGATAAAATTATTTGTTTACCTAATAAAAACATTTTCAACCAACTAATTATTTATGGTAATTTTTTCAGCAACGAACAATAGGTTTATTTCATTGGCAAACTGTAAATTAAAACTGATAAAACTTTGGGGTATCTAACGATCGTGACCTGGTTTTTGTCAATGGCAATGGCACCATAAATTGCTACACACAATGCAACTTGTAACTCTCATTTGCATCGGTACGTCGACCTTCGTGAAGCAATTTTGTTCAGATTTGTTGGTTAAAAAAATATGCATTTTATGCTAATTTGCGAATAACATCCAATTTGTTTACAAATGAACCTTTCATGCTCATAAATTTATGCAATTTCCACTTGATTTTGAGAGTTACGAAAGCGTGAAAGAAAAGTGTGTCACAGCAAATTTGTGCACTCTGTTGTCAAACGTAAATTTGTTTTAGTTGACAGCTACATTTTTGAAGTCGCAGATATGTAAACGACTGAGTGGTTCTTTAGAATTAAGGTACGTTGACAAATTTGGTTTCGCAACAAAAACTGAGCAGATCTTTAATTTGTTTACAACTTATGTTCACAATTTGTTAACAATGTTGAATGAGTTGTGAATGATTACATCTCTACATTAACATCTTAATATCTTCGACAAAGTTTTAAACGTGTATTTATTTATAAATTGTTTTATTATTAAAACAAAATCTATGGATGAATTAACTATGTTCAACTTTGTATATGTAAAACTAAAAATTTTTAACTAAATTTGACAAGTTCAAGCTCTGAAGAGGTGTAAGCGAATTACACGAAACGTTAGCGCTTTGAATAACACCAGCCCTAATAGCTAGTATAATTGTAAATGATTTACATCAAATTTACACAAATGTAACTCTTCATTGAGCTGCATTATTTACATAAATCATTTTCATAAAATTAAAAGGTTTTTAATTAGATAAGCAGTTGTGCAATTCGAAAGGCTTTATCAATTATTTCTAATTCATTTAATGATTATTACAAATTGGCCATGTATTTCAATGAATAAAAAATATTATTTTCAAATTTTAAACATTATTTAACTTTATTTATATGTATAGTAAAATGTACTTATAATATTTATCAAATTACATGTATCTTCCAATCAAAATTTGTGGTAAATTAAATTAGTGTTTTATTGTTAGATATTCAACGGCCTGTGATTAGTCCTCAAATTTGGAAACAAAATCTAAAAAAATTGCAAGGCGCGTCACTATTCATAGTAATATTTCATGGACGATATTTATAATTTTTAATTTCTTAATAAACGATCAAGGGGTTGGTCATTCGCAACTCCTTAAAGAGTTGTAAGAGTTACAAAATAGTTGTAAAAGAGTTATTTTTTTCGCAATTTTCAAAGAGTTGTAAAGAGCTGCAAATAATTGCAAAGAATTGCAAAGAGTTACAGAGAGTTACAAAGAGTTATTGTAACCCTGTAACTCTTTTTTAGGTATCTCAACACTCTGGGTGCTTTTAGGCGGGTAATTTAAAATAATTACTAAATTAAACTAAAATAAATACTCATTGAGAATTAAAAACTAAAATATACTATTTCAAAATATATATAAGCGAGAATAAATTCAAAATAAATGTAAGATAATTTCAACATTAATTTCTTCAATTTATTATGAAATGGAACCTGGCAGCATATAATAGACCAATGAATAATAATTAGAAATCAGACTTGATTAGCGTAAGAACCCTGGTGACGAGGTTTACACCAAAAAAGTGGTGTGAAAATGAGTTATAGATGGTGTGTAATAAAAATGGTATACAATTGAATTTAAAGGAAAACG
>JABFPM010002304.1:0-17071 GCA_022817325.1 Idris sp. 1 HC-2018 | reverse complement strand
ACTTACCTGTAATGAAGTTCGACTGTAATTATATATAGAGTCTCGTTCAAGACGGAGTCCCATCCCAAAAAAAAAATAAATAAATAATTTTTTTTGTTACTCCCCCCCTAAAAGATCGCAAAATAACATCTTCTCTAAACATTATGAAGTGAGTTGCGCGCGTGGTGGGGGAAGTGCGTCGGTCAGTCTTTCTCTAAAGATTGGAAGACATCTAGCATCAAATGACGATACTACATTGTTATATCCGTCTCGAACGAGACTCTATATATGATTACAGTCTAACTTCATTACAGGTAAGTTCATTTGACTGTTGAATTATTTTATATTTTGTAAACAAATTTGATTTCACAAAAAATACTGAATTTAGTTAAGAAGCCGATATTTTATTAAAAAAAGTTTGTTTATTTAATTGAAATATCGCAAGAAATTTTAACAATGTAGGCATTTAAATTGACCAATTGTTGGGCAATTAACCTAAAAATTATTGCGCACTGATTGGGCGAGAATTATGACGCAGCTGGCAACAAATATTGGACAATTATATATTTATGGTATAAATATGTTGTATATTTTATTCATTTCTAGTTTTCAAGTTACATTTGTGAATAGTGCAAGTTAATGAATGCCATCGATTATGTTTAATCAGTTTATTATAATTTTTTTATGCTATACAAACCTTTAGGTTAACATTTTCATTAGTTGAAAAATTATGAATTAAACTTAGCTCATTGTCAATTTTAGCTAATTTTTATATAAAAAAACCAAAAAAAACTGCCACAACTTTATTTCTTGAAAACAACATGTGTAGTATTTGTATTCAACTATATTTAATAAAAACACTATTTTATATACTAGATAAATAATTATGTATTGTAATTTGTTTGTATTTGCAGATAGTCATCTTCGACTTCAGATAAATGTCGGAACCAGCGGATATAACTAACGAAATCGTTTATTAAATTATCAGTCAAAGTTTGGTAAGTTTATTTATTTTAAATTACGAGTTACAAAATAATCTAAGATAAAAACTCCAAATTTATTTTAGTCCAAATAAGAATTTTAACTTATAACAACAGATTAATATAATTTTTAGAAGAAACAGAAGAAATAAAAAAATAAATAACACATTGTTTACAATATAAATAACAAACAAAATATACTTTAAAATTATGTAGCAGTTTTATGATTAAAATAGGAACATTTTAAATAAAAAAAATTTAATTTAATGTATTTTGAATTGGATTCTTTAAGGCGATATATCAGTCACATAAATGGGAAAGAGACAGAACTATAAAAGTTTTCTTGTGAGAGAGAAAAACACCCTGTAATTGACTGACATACTGCCTTAAATAATTAAAATCTAAAAAAAATATTTGAAAATTCTTCTGGCATTTAAATTTGTCTAAATTGTCACAAAAACGGACGGGGATTTGTCAAATTGATAGCATGTTTAATATTTCTATAAAAACAGAATTTTAAACACACAAAATGCAGTTTTTGTGTTTTACAAAATAGTAGAAATTAATTTGACTTAGCACAAACCTTTTAACGAAAAGTCTTAAACAATTTAACATAATAACATTTTTTCTAATAATGCAATAATTTTACTAATTGGACGCAAAAGTAGTTTTTTTGTTTTAAAAGTACGAAAATGAATTGATTTTTGTTTAGACAACTTTTGCTGTTTCTTTAGAAATTATTGCATATAAGAATGTTAGATATTGTATGCACATAAGAATGTCTCGTGGATTTCAATTGTTTTTTGTTTATATCATTTTTTCTTCTTTGTTTTTGTTCGAAATGAGAAACTATTCCCGGAAAAAACAATAGATGTTGTTAGATTTATTTCGTATTCATAGCTTATTGAATAAAAAACTAAAAAGTAAATTGCTATTTATTATACGAGTTTCTCTCGTACAAAGTGGAAGTTTGGTTCCGGAAAAATATGTCGTTATGTAAAAACTGACGTTGCGTGAAACCAAGGATACATGGCATAGTAGGGGAATGGTTCCAAAAACTTCCAAATAATAATTATTTTGTGTTATTTATTCATATTTATTCAATTAAATAAATTAATATTTTATATCAATTACTGTTTCAGCAATTATAATATATTGTGCAACTCGGGCTGAAAATGAATGATTTTCGACGAGTGTACTTTCAGCACGAGACGAAACCGATTGGCAATGCACTTGTCGGCTATCATTCACTTTTGGCCCAAGTCGAGGACTATATTTTTTTATATGAGAGCTACAAAGTGTCATATTTTTAACAACCTATGTTGAACACGAAAGTAATCTCCGGGCCGAAAATAATCACTTTCGGCCAAATAAATGACAACTGGCACATGTCAACTTTCGATCCTGATTTAAGATTAAAAATATGACACTTTCAAATTACAAAATTAAAAGTATTAATTTGTTAGTCGGTCGAAACTAAGCTGAGAGCCCACTTCTGGATTAAATGTTGAGACATTTGCGGATTAATTATTTAGATATTTTTTTAAAAACTATAAAAATCGATTTATATAATATTATTTAACAAAATAGTTTTATTCAACTAAATAACGAATCAAAATAATATCGTTGAAAATAAAGTAATAAACATTAACTACAACGTTTATTAGTTTCAATAATTTAAATAATGGATATTTATAGTATATTTTGCAACTAGGGATGAAAGCGTGAGTGTCGGACCCTCGCTTCACTCAGGTTCGAAACTAAAGCTTTCGTCCTACGTTTTTTAAAAATTTTGTTTTCATCGTTTTTTCAAAATTTTTTTTTCATCGTTTTTTCAACCTCCTGGCACGAAAGGGTGCCAACTTGAGCTTCCCAAAAGTGGGTCGAAATATTTGTCCCGCGAAATTACTTTCATCTCGCTCTTCCCAATTTCGAAACTAAAACTTTCGATTCGCTTTTCGGGGACGAAAGTTGGCACTTATATGGCAGGTGTTGGAAAAAATAAATTAAGAGTTTACAAATATTTAAACTTAAATACCAAATTATAATTTATACGGAATGCCTTCTGGAATTTTCTTACAACCTAGCAACACAAAATATTATATTCATTTAAGATGCATTTAGAACGAATAATAGTTTACAACCAGTTTTGAAAGTAAATTATGTTTGATGATTTTATTTTTAGCCGAAACTGAAGCTGCAGATGATTTTTTTTCCCCCATGAATAACAAGATGCATCACATTTTAAATCGGCTAAGTAATAGACAAAATTAATCTGTGAGTCGAAAGTAAGTACTTTTTGATCTCTAAAAAACTACTTGTATTTAATTGATATCA
Source organism: Idris sp. 1 HC-2018 (assembly GCA_022817325.1). Classification (NCBI taxonomy): domain Eukaryota; kingdom Metazoa; phylum Arthropoda; class Insecta; order Hymenoptera; family Scelionidae; genus Idris; species Idris sp. 1 HC-2018. The sequence goes on along the minus strand of JABFPM010002304.1, from coordinate 13,775 downwards.
AATTTATTATCGACATTTCATCGAATTCATTTGGTATCAAAGCATAAATGTTCTACACTTTTAAATGTATTCCATGTTTAATAAATAATATTTGTCAATATGCATTAGATGTTGCAATTAGACATTAATTCAATTGAAATGATCACGAAAAGAATAGAAAAATTGAATCAATGTTGATTCACCGTTCATATAAAGGTCTTACCGTGGCAAGTTAGTCAAAATAACATCAAAACAATAATTTTATTTAAAGTAAAAAAATAACAGATTCAAAGTTTTTAAAATAATTAAAATGAAAATTTAATTTATTTTATGACTTCAACACAATTAAAATATTTTTTGTATAATAAAACAGTATATTTTGCACCAAGAGACGAAAGTGCGGTTTTCGGGGCCGCAGTGCAATATGACTGCCCAAGCGAAGCGAGGCAAAGCATTTTTAATTTTTTCTTTAATTTAAAATTAATTCTACACGATGGAACTTAGCTGAAAAACAACAACAAAATTATTGATTAACTTTGTTCATTAAATAATAGCATTTTGTTAATAACAAATTACCAAATTAACGCGTTGGGCACGATCGCTTTACGATTCCATTTTTTCGATTGAGATACATAATCAAAAATTGAAATTGTTACTTTTAAAGGATAATCAGTTATAATTTTTATTTCAAATAAGTTTTGTTATTATTATTTGATTATTTTGTAAATAAATAAAGACCAAAAACAGGTTATTCCTCGTGATTTTCCACGTAGTTTTTCACGTGTTTTTTTTATCTGGGATGTTAGAGATTGATTTTATAAATTATTCTGTAAACTGTTAAAAAAAAGCCTTTTTTTCTTTGTAAGTAAACAATTTTTCAATATTATCTCAAATAAAACAAATGAAAAAATGTTGCATTTTTCTTTTTAATTTTAGAATTTATTTTTGTCTCGAGTTTCAAGCGAAATATATGCGCAGTTGGATAACCTCCAATGAAATAAATGCAAAGTTAATTTTTCTTTTTCGAGCTCAAATGGTGCCTTCTTTGAATTTAGCGTTTTGAGTTTTCGAGTTTCAAGTCTCGAGTTTTTGTGTCTCGTTAAACACTTCCTTTATTTTACTAGTTTTTTAATGCATTAATATTTTTTTTAAAATTTCACATTTTTACGAGCTCAACGACACATTGGCGGTAAATGAAGAATTCTGATTGGTTGATTTCGCACTATTTTTAAAAAGCAACCAGTTATATAATTTTTATTTACCGCCAGTGTGCCATCGAGTTTGCCAAAAGTTGCCATTGGCGGTGCTGCCTCTCATAAGCATTGTTGAAGTTGTGTATGAAACTTGAAAATTTCAGCTTTCACTTCAACTTTGAGGTTAAAAATATGAAGCTTTATTGTTGTGCATGAGAAAAACGACTTAATCTGTTTTGAGCACAAGTAATTATAGTATATCGATGTGCCTTACGAAAAAGGGTAAGTTTTATTTGATCTGTGAAAAAGGGCATGTTTTAAGCATATTTAAAAGAAGGGTATATTTCAAATTGTAAACAAAAATAGGCATATTTCAAAATTTATGCAAAAATGGGTACGTTTCAAGTTTATGCTTGTAAAAGGGCACATTTTGCTTTGATATAGAAAAAGACACTTTTTTTAATTAAGAAAAGTAGCTTTCTTTGTGTAAAAGTGTCCTTCACAAAAATACAAACTAAAAGTTGACCTTTGTTGTCAAAGTGAATTGTGTCCATATTTGATTAAAAAAATGAGATTTTATTGCATTATATTAAAAATTGCTGTTGAACATTATATCCTTATTATAGTTTATTAATTTATATTTCTTAACAAACAAAAAATGTGTGTACCTTTGTTGTTTAAAGTTTTGCTCAAAACCGAGTGAAAGTTTCGATATTTATTTGTCTGCAAAAAGTTACATTTATTCCATCTTTTGGGGACGTAAGGTGGCATTTTTGATGTAAGTATTGAAAAATATAATTTGTTCATATTCGTGTCTCGAAAGTGTTACATTTTAACCTTAAAATAAGATTAAAAGTTGACATTTGCAAATTTATTGTTATTTTTTTGCCCAAATTGTTTATTTTCAGCCCGGAAATTACATTCAGTTTTAATCGAGGCGATTAAAAAAGTGACACTTCGCAGCCTTTATGGGAAAAAATATAGTTTTCGAATAGGCAAAACCTCGTGTTAAAAATAATTCACTTTCGACCCGAGATGTACAATATACTAATTATTGCATGTATGTCGTAAAAACATTCTATTTTCAACCTAAAATCTGCCATTTTCGTGAGTGAAAAAAAATATAATCTGTACAAGGACCAAAAGTAATTTAGACAATGTATTATATTTTGTCTAGTTAACTCATTGGCTTTTTTCCACTATAGTGTATAACTTTATTTGTTCCATTCCTTTAATCGCCCAATCGCCAGCGATATCTAATTGAATCAATGTTATCAAATAAATTTATATTCAATAAAGTTAATTAACTGGATATTACCAGAAATTGGATTGTTGATTTAACGTTGAATTTATTTTCTGTCGATCTTCAACGTTATTTGGAGTGATTTCCCTAGTATAGCTGCCTTCATTCTTGCATTTGTTTTCTTGTAAACATTTTAGAAATAAAAAACTAAATGAAATTAGAAATTGAATTTTATATAAATTCTAAAAACATTTAATTATTATTATTTTTTTAAAGTAATTTTGTTAAGTTCTACTCTAATTCAAACTAATGTTTTCAGAATCATCGTTTAGTGATTTTCCAGTGCTGTTACATATGCACGTGTAAGGCAACGGCAACACTGCACTTGCGCTGAAATCATACCAAAGATGTCTGCAATACGTATGAAACAAATTCTGGACGTTCGAAATTTGATTAAGTCTTTAAATCAAATTCAACAATTTCGATTTTACTCTTGGACACCCGTCATCAAACCAGTGCCAGGTCCTGATGGGCAATTTCGTCATAAAATCGAATGGAAGGACAAATACACAGTAGAACCGCTAAAAACTGAGCACCTCGCGGGCCGCGATCCAGTGACAGGTTAGTTTTACAATAACACATATATGTATACATCTTTATATGATGTTGAAAATTCAAAACATGTTTAAACAATTGAATATCAATGAGTTTAATTTATCGTTAGGTGGCGAAAATGTACTATTTCTAATCATTACCAAAAATATGCATAATTATTTTTATTAAAAATCTAACAAATTAAAGTATATTTAAAAAGTTTTAAATGTTGTTATTAAAATTAAATAAATACAAAATTTTTAGGTTATGATATTAAAAGTAAATGTTTAATTTAAAGCTTAAAAATTAAAACAGTTTTCACGTAATGCAAATAGATAATATGAATCCACATATGATGCTTTTAGGTTATCTGCATGAATACTTGCTTTACAAATACACGCAAAATACATCTTTTTCTGAACATTCAAATTGAAGTTTTTTATAGAAATTGAATGTTAAATCTATTTTATTAACTATATATAAATAAGTTTTAAAAAAATTGGACAGTATAATTTGCATAATATAAATTACTCCAATTTAAAAAATGAGCAAACCTGAGTTGTTTACATTCATATAAGATGAAATAAAAATCATTTAAATATTTTATTAAAGATGTTTAAAATATTTCCAAACAAATAAAATGTATACATGTTTGAAATAATGATTCAAATTTATAAGCAATTTAATTTGCCATACAAAAGTTCAGATGTTCATTAATCGGATCAAATAAAAACAAATGAAAAGTTGTTTCACTTGTCAGTTGTTTTTCGATCTTATTAATCAACATCTGCATTTTGTATGTTAAATTAATTGTCGGTTATGGTTCTTATAATTTAAAAATAAGCATTTTTAAAAATGAATTCGAAACTTTTTACAAATTATTTTAATTTGAACATTTTAACAGTAAAAAAAATAAATGAACGAACAAAGTAAATATAACACAATCTTAAAACAATTGAATTACGGTAACTTTTAAATATAAGTTTTGTTTTGTTTTTTATGAAAATAACGATTTCATTCAAAAAAATGTATAATCAATTTAAAATCTAATGTACCACAAATTATTTTTTAAAAAACTTTTCTAATAATTAAAATCAATTTTTATTAATAACTGTAAAAATTGCTTTTAATTAGAAACTTATAAATTTCTTTGAACCGTTTTTGGATTTTATCAATGAATAATACAAACGATTAAGATTTTGTTGTTAAAATAGTATCAGTCTTATTTGCTTTTAAGTCAATTTAATTTTAAATTATCTGGCTTTGGTTTTGCTCCATTGGAATTTTTTATTTGTAAACAATCATTTTTCAAATTTATAAAATATTTTCATTAAACAAAGATTTTATTTCTGTAGAAAATTGTGTTCGCGATAACGTTTTAAATTCATATGTTTTTATGTTATTTGTATTTACAGTAATTATTCTTATTAGAGTTTTAAAATTGAATAGTTTACTCAATTTTAAAATTAAATTTAAAAACAATTGAATGATGTTGTTTATTTAATTTTGAAATTAAAAATGCGAATTGTAATGAAAATAGTAACTTGTCCGGAAATTAGAGCCGAAAGTAAATGATATTCGACGAGTGTATTTTGAGCTCTCGGTTTTGTTTTTTGGTCTTAACTTACGGACATTACATTATTTTTTCAATATCAACATCGAAAAGCCATCGCTAACTTTTAAATCCACTCAACCTAACTGTCAAAACACTTTCGTCTCTCAAAACCAGGGCGACAATTTCGATAGTCTATTGTCTGCAAAAATTTACTTTCGTTCCTACTTTAGAGACAAAAAGTGGCATTTTAGATGCAGGTATTGAAAAAAATTAGCGTCTCCCAAAACTCAAGCGATTACTCGAGTACTCACTTGAAAACGTCTATTTTTGAACCTGGTTGCATAAATGTGCTATTATTCAATCATTTATATGGTATATATGTCAGGCATTTTGCGTAATTGGTCATCACCAATGATTGGTTATTGCTAATCCTAAGTTACTGTTTATAACAGTTTCGACATTCAAATTCAAAACAATTGACAATCGAATGACGGTCATTTATTAACTGTGAAATGTTTATCTAATTCGGTAATACAAATTTGTCGGCAAAAAGTTGAATGCACTTTGAATTGAACTTTATAAAGACAATATGTTCATTTTATAGATTAAAGCAAATGTTCTACCTAACTTTTTTAATTATTTATCATTTTTATCGAACTGAAAAAAGTAAATTAATTATCAACGAAACTAAGATTTCATATTAGCAAAATTAATTTTCAAAACATATTCAGTTGTCTGTATTAGTTTTTTAATTTATTAAATGAATGACTGAAATTAAATTCTTAAATCAAAATATTAAAAACTATAATTATTTATAAATTTTTTAATTTCATATTTCAATACTTCAAGTGTCTAAAAAAAATGATTTTTTTAAAAGTTGAATTTTATTAAAATGTTAAATTCTGTTATTAAAAAAAAAAGAAAAGAAAAAACATTTATTTAGATGGTCTCAAATAGTAAAGATGTACCTCTTAGTTCAGAAGAAAAACGACGTACCTTTTAGATTCCATTAAAAAAAAATTTTATTTTATTTATTTTTTTGAATTTTTAGGATTAAATTAAGGTTTAAAGTAAATTATAAATTCGTGTTAAGTAAAATTGTAATAATATTTCTAAGAAATCTTAAACTTATGCACGAATGATGTTTTGCACATAAATTAAAAATAATTAGCAATTGAAGCTTAATGTATCAAAATTGGAAACTATGTGAATTATTTTTTGATTTTCAAATATAAAATAGAAAAATTATTACCAACTCTTATTATTAAATAACTGTTTTATTATTAAAAAACATACTACTAGAATCGTACATTTGAAAGTTCACATGATTTTCATTTATAGATTTAAAAAAAATTCTTTATAATTTTTGTTTAATGTTTTTCATTTCAAAATTTGTGAAAAACTGTTTGATAAAACGTTTATTTTAAAATGTCGTTGAATACACTTACTCGAATTTTAATAACTTTTTATTTAGGTTGTAAACTTGAAATTTTCCTTAGAAGAACTTTAGATGTAGATCTGCAAAATTTGAATTTTTTGTTTCTTCTTCTTATAATATACTTTGATGAAATTTGTTTACTATGAGTAAATTTACTGTGCATATTTTATAAAAAAATGAAATTCGACATTATTGACATTCTAATATTTGCTTTTGAAAAGTTATTTTTGACTTATGAAAAAAAATCGACAAGTTTGAATAAATAACTTTTTTATTTAATTTTTTTTACATTCTAAAACTTATTTTTTTATAAATATATTAAAAAAGGTTTAAATGCATTTTTGATCGATTTTTGGGTAAATTTAAAAGTCGATAAAAAAATGGGAAAGTTCAATTGTTTTTAACGTATTATTTTTTATTTTGTTATAGATTGTCTTATAATCTCTTGTGTACTTTTTAAAATTTAATAAAGCAATATTTATGGTAATGATTGCAATTACGGTAATAAGTATTTCAACAAAATGTACAAAATTAAAGTAATTCGAAATTGGGACGATATTGACAGAAATCCAGAAGTGTCTTTTAAATTAAGACATATTTTACGTAAAAAGACACTACAAAGTATATCTTCTATCTATAAAAAAGTTTTTTTTTTCAATTTTTTTATTAGAAATAGTATTATTACAATCGAAATAGACTTAAATTTTTAAATATAAAAAATATTTGGGATACTTTTTTAAGAAATATTTAATTTTTTTATAAAATTGATTCATAATTATACATTTATTCTTAAATTGATGTCATCAAAATTTTTAAATAGAAAAGTTCAAAAAATTGATTACTTTATTTTATTCTTTTTATTATTCACGATGTTTCTTCAATTGTTTACGATCTTTTTTTTCGAGTGAGTCTATGTAAATCATTATAGTGGTTCATTTTTAGTTTTAATTTAAATATGTCATTATTGTTTTAATAATGTAGTTTCTTTTATATCGAATATTAAAAAAAACATAATATTTCATTAGAGAAACACATTAGGAAAGTAGTCATACGGATCATGACCCTTATTTTCAAGATTTCAAATATTTTTTTTTAAATTTTAATATTATATAAAGTTAAAAAAAAATAAAATAAAATAAAATAAAAACAAGACTGGGGGAGTCTCTAAAACCCTCTTTTTTCCCTGCTAAATTCATGCTTAATTTGTTATTAAACGATACATTCATTTTAAAAAGCATTCGTTTCCTTTTATTTAATAATAAAACATAAAATTTGTTTCACAAATAAAATAATTACTTTTAATGAGTATTTGAATATCTTTATTGAATTCTTAGTCAATTTTATCATTTAATATGTGTATTTCTGAAAATAGCCGGCTCAGAATAAAGATATTTCTCATCCAATTAATTTTCGTTTCTATTTCATAAGTAAAGATTTCAGAGAATAAACCTGTGAAGAAAAAAAACTACAACGTTCAAAGCATTGTTGTTAAAGTTAAAAGATGCCGCACTTCCAGTCGCCGAGCTTTTGGCGCTAGTGTTCCTCACTCTCTATCTCTCTCTCCTCTGTCTTTTGCTCGTAAAGTCATTATCAGCCTGCGTAAAAGGGTTTTCGTATCTCTGTCTCTGCATCGTATTTGTAATCATATTTTAAAAATTCAGCAGGTTGTTCATGGATGTTTTGATCTATTCTTAAATCTAATAGCCATTAATGTCTGATATTCTATACTTCCGAAAATTTGTCAATTCAAGGTCGAGAATTTGATTTTCTTTCTGCTGCCATTTTTACAATTCGTTGATCTCCGTATAGTTATACACTGAATTTTGAAATAAAATCTATTTCCTGAAATACAAATATATATATTTAATGAGAAATGGAAATAATTAATTAAAATCTATTCAAAAGTAAATAAATTTCAGTTTGTATAACAAATTTATGAAAAAAATGTCATTTAAAGAAAAAAAAAATAATGCAAACATTTTTCAAGTGTTTGTTAATTTTTCAGACTTCCAAACTGAATCATTTATACTTTTCCTATCGGATATAAATTTATTTAAAGAAAGCTCATTTCTGTTTTGTATAAGAATTACTATATTGTATAAGAATCGTATTAATTCAATTTAGAATTTTAAAACCGTATATACTTATATACAGTTTCTAACAAATCTTCCAGGTAGCGCACCGTAAAGCAGCTGAAAACATTTTATATATTTTTTAACGATTAGATTTCTCTTTACTTCGGCGAATTTATACAAAAAACTATTATTTCATTTGATAATCTTGTCTGTATTTTGCGTTTTTTTTTAAATTTGTACTAGTTCTAGGGATCTTTCGTTTCGTTCATTGCAGTTTGATAAGAAAATATATATTAAATTATTAATAATAGTGATTCGGCAAGAAATATAAAATAATTAAATATCCGAATTGATTCACTAATTTTTAAATACCATTTCGATCGTCATTTATTGGATAACCATATTTCATATTAGGTATTAAACACATGAAAGTATAACTTTCAATCCAGTTACTAGGGCCCATTGCGGTGTTCTTTTTTCGCCACTACAATTTTATCTGCTATTTTATTCAATAGTTGATAAAACTATAATACAAAATTAAATCTGTTATTTACAATTATTATTATTTAGCAATTTTTAATATTATATCGATTGTTGTTTATTTTAAATGATAAATTATATAAGATTTAATCAAACTACTGAATGCGTGATGAAAGTCAAACTAGCTAGGGCTGGCCGCGGCTTCCAATCACTCTGCACAATGAAACACTGGAAAATTGTATGAAAATTATTAATGCATTAATATTTATTAGTACACTTGAAGTTTGCATCAAATTTGTTTAGTTTTTCCTTTATATATTTTTTGCTGAAAAACAATTCAAATAACGAGTTCTAAAATAATCAATATAAGAAAAAAATTTCGCATTATTAATAGCGTAATAGATAAATATGAAAGCGCCAACTGCGATTAGAATTTTTTTTAATTAACAAGAAAACAAAAACATGTTGATGTTTTGTTTGAGATTAGCTTAAAAATGTGTTTACAAATATCCATTCATTCTAGAATTTTAATTATGAATTCAAATATTGAAATAACTGGACATCTCTATAACTTCAATTTTGTAAATATATAAAAAAACTTATACAATTTAAAAACAATTGACTAAGCTTTGCAAAAAGTACTCTAACTTACAACTGCCAAAATTTGATCATTTTCACAATTTATTTCAAGAATTTGTAAACATAAGAAAAAATTGTACATATTACTTGTGTACAATAATAGAATATTAAAAAGTTAAAAACAAATTATTTATTTATTTTTGGTATAGTTGTTATTAAAAATTGAACCGAAAGATTTTAAATTTTGTCTATAAACTGAAAACATGTGTAAATGTACCTGCAATATTAGTTTCAATTAAAAATAACAAAAAAATATGTCGATTGAAATGGCCACTCTAAAAACTTTAATAAAGTTTTAAGTGTTGTCATTGCACTGATATAATAAATCCATCTAAAACATTTGATGAATTTTATGATCAATTCATACATGGAATTATAATTCTAATTATAATCATGTTTCATTCACACTCAGCACTTGCCCTAATTCTGTATGACTGCAGAGACATGGCAATATTTTGAAACAGCTCCGGCAGATGGTGCTTCAAGAATATTGTCAAACGGCTAGAAACTTTCTTCTATATTACTGTTCGACTAAACATTAATTAACGAATTTCATTACCAATTCAATTCTATTTGATAACAACTTAATTAATAAATGTTATTTTCAAATCAAATTAATTATTAGAAGTCTGCCATATCATATATTGCAATCTAGTATTAGAAAGTTACTAGATTTATGAACTTCAACAAACTGATAAGAAATCGAAACATATTTGAAATCCTTCAATTCTATTGGCATACTTTGTTGACAGTCATTTGTTGGTAATTTAATATTTAATTAAACAAGTGAACAATAAATTTTAAATCACTGTCGCACTAGTCGTTGAGATCAAATTTTTGAAGGTTTTACCAGAAGTCTGAGAAATAATGTTTTATCTGCTGTTTTGTATTCACAATAATTGCTCATTAGTTTTTAATGTTATATCGATTGTCACTTGTTTTAAATGATAATTTATATAAGATTTGATAAAACTATTGAGCACTTGTAACTAGGGACTATCGTAGCTTTCTCAATCCGCCACCAGAGGTCCGCAAAGCTGTCGATTTGTTTAATATTTGATTAAACTTGAGTAACAAAATTTAATTTTGTGCTTATAATAATCATTTGGTAGTTTTTAATGTTATATCGGTTGTCGTTTATTATAAATGATAATTTATATAAGATTTTTCAAGACTACTGAACGCGTGGTAACATTCACACCAGCTAGGGTCGATCGTAGCTTTCTCATTCAGCCACCAGAGGTCGGAGAGTCAGGGTTTCCTTCGTTATTTTTGTTCTGTCGTTAACTCGACTAACGATGAACAAAGAAAGAAATTCTTGTATGGATTTATTGAGTTGTTTATTAGTGACAGACGTTTTATAACAATTTTCTTCGCAACTTATGCAGTCACCAGGTGGCATCAATAAAAGAACCTTACTCGCATATAAAGTGCAAACCTATGTTCCATTTAAACCAGTGCTCTTTTGTTTACAGTCACTTCTTAGCTTACCTTTTTTAGTTCTCAACAACTAATAGGGTAATATAATTGTTCTAACTGCAAGAACTAATTTTTGGAAAACACATCTCTCAGTGTTATTATATGTTTAAAAACAAAATTATAGTGATGTCTGTCGTTAAAAGACAGTATGGCAATGTGTGTAATCTAATAAAATAAGCTTTGCTGAAACAGATATGTGTCGTCGAGTAGCTGTTTCACATTTGTATTGACATTCGTGCAGATTCAGTTTATTGGACATTAGCGTCGGACTATTGATATTTTGACACAATGAATTTTCATATTTTAACTTCAATTTGTGATATGAAAAAATTAATCATTTGTAACTTTCATTGGTCTAGTTACTAAATTAATTAATGTTTTACATTTATTAAAAAAAAAAAAACTAAATTTAAATATATTTTTTAAATCGTTCGTTTTTTATTTTGGATATTACTTCTATGTCACTTGTTTTATTAACATAAAATTTTTAATCAACAATTGAATGACGTTGTTATTATCATAAAAAAATTTACTTTATTTGCTTGAACTCTTAGCTTTTGAAAGTTGCCACCATAAGTCCAAGGTTCAGAATTTCATCTGTATGTTTTGCTTATATTATTTGTTGAACACAATGCATTGCCATTCCACAATTTAAATTGGTTTTCATTTTGTTGAGAAGTGTAAGGGTCGCACAAATTGTAAATAAAGATGTATATTAAAACTAGTTACTAGATCAATATACTCTCATTGTAATAATAATTGACAAATAAAATAATAATTTAAATGCATTCAAAAGTATTCACAGATTTGTTCGATGTTCATTTATTTTAAATTTTAATATTGAATTAAACAATTAAAAGCATATATCGCTTTAGCATAACTTTCTCTATAATTCCTGGGACCCGATTGCTCAACTCGCCACCAGAGGTCCAAAAAAGACGTTATATTTTCAATTGACCTTTATTTTATTAATTAAAATATTACGTATAAAAAATTGTAATCAATTTTCGAGGTGAAGCCTTTTAAGAGTAATTGCGATAGTAATTAGTACTAAATAAATACTAATTAGAGGTCTCTTGTGTCGGTCATTGCAATTTGCTCTGAAACTAGTTACTAAATCAATGAATGATTGAAATTCAGAAAAAAATCTAAATTAATTAAATATTTGATTTGATCATTCAATTAATTTTTAATTTCATTTCGATTGTCATTTATTTTACAATTTTAATTATTAGATTTTTATAATTTTAATTAAACAATTGAATGTTTTATAACTTTTAATCTAGTTCCACTGTGGCTTTCTCATTTCGCCAATAGAGGTCCAAATATAGTTTTATCTGCTGAACAGTTGATATAAAATGTGTATAAAAAATGTATTTTTTTATTTAAAATTATAATTATTATTTAGAAGGTTTTAATGTTATATCGATTGTCCTAAAAATTGTTATATAAATAATACTGAATACAGTTTTAAGTTTCCCACTTGCAACTAAGGTCGGTCGTGGCTTACTCACTCCGCCACCAGAGGTCCAAGAGTCAGGGTTTCATTTGTTATTTCTATTTTGCTGGTAACTCGACTAACGAAAAATAAAGAAAGAAAAAATGTCTTGTGTGGATTTAAAGAATTGTTTATTAGTTTCAGACGTTTTATAACAAATTTCTCCGCAACTTAAGCAGCCACTAGGTGGAAATAATTTTACACTTTCCCTTTCAAGAGAACTGCAAACCGATGTTCCATTTAAACCAGTGCCCTCTTGTTTACAATCACTTCTTGGCTTACCTTTTTAGTTTTCAACAACTAATAAGGTAATATAATTGTTCTAACTGTAAGAACTAATTTTTGGAAAACACATCTCTAAGTGTATTATACATGAAAAACAAAATTATTGTGATTTCAATTGTTTATAGAAAGTTCAACAATTTAATTGAATCTGAAAGAATGAATTTTCGCGGAAAAATTATTTCGCGGCAAGCAATTGTTTTAGATTTTCTTTGTCATTTGAGCATTTTCAGTTTATCGAATATGAGTGTCGGATTGTTGAAACATTGAAGCAAAACATTTCCGTCTTGTCATTTATCAATTTGAGAATAAAAAAATGAAATCGCTTGTAACTTTTTTTTTAATAATACTCTTTTTTATTTATTTTTTGTTTAAAGCCTAACTCCTATTTTGCATTATAAAGTAGGATTCTGATATTTTATAATAAATTCATTATAATTATATCTTATTTGAAGTTTGCATTTTAGGTCTCCAATAACTTGCATAATATTTCAAAAACAAAAACAAAAACTAATAGCTTAAAGTGGATTCTTGAACGACTGGGATCTTTAATTTTTACGACTCAAAAAAATACTATCGAATGCCAGTTTTTTTTAAAAATCTTATTAGAAGTTCAGACTTTTGACTCAATAATTTTTAAATATATCATGTGTTATACGTAGCATTCAATGGTTAAACTAAATACTAAATTAATTAACAATTTTAATTAAAAAAAAAATTATTTTATCAATCTATCAAAAAATACATAATTTTAATTATGTTATTTTTATTTTTTTCTATATTCACTTGTTTTATTATCGTAAAATTTGATTAAAAAGTTAAACCAATTCTTTATTTTCATAATTGTCTTTCGGCTAAAACACGTTGTTTTCTAAATTAGCCACCAGAGGTCCAAGGGTCAGGATTATATCATCTGCATTTTCTGTTTATATTATTTGTTGATTACATTTTACATTACAGTGCTATTTCAAATAAAAAAAGAGCTTTTATTTTTTCGAAAAGGGTTAATATTTTTAATTTAATTTAAATTGTGCATTTATAATTTCATTGAATTGTATGGTACTTCAAATAAACCCAGCAAATAGTATATGTTATTTAATTTTAGACGACCAAAAAGTGCTTATTTGGCCTATCAATTTTTATTTTAATATCAAAATTAAATTAAAAAGTAATTTTTAAATAATAGAAAATATTGCCATATCATATATTGCAATCTAGTATTAGAAAGTTACTAGATTTATGAACTTCAACAAACTGATAAGAAATCGAAACATATTTGAAATCCTTCAATTCTATTGGCATACTTTGTTGACAGTCATT
>JABFPM010002303.1:0-17076 GCA_022817325.1 Idris sp. 1 HC-2018 | reverse complement strand
TGTTAATTATATAATGTTTGTTTTTAAAGTTTACACATATTTTTTTGAATATATTGAAATTAAAACTTTTCATATTAATGTGTAAATTACATAAGTCAGGTCAATTTTGTGAAATCAGGATTAAGATTATTTTAAAATTTAAAAGATTTTTTAATCAGGTCTAAGTAAAAAAATTACAATTTCTTCTAATCAGGTTTAGTTTTATAAATCAGGTTATTTCAGGTCAATTTATAAATTTTGGAGCCAGGTCAAGTAAATAGAATCAGATCAAATTTTGTAAATCATATTGGTTCAGATAATTACTGTTAAAAATCGAATTTAAAACAAATTTTAATTGACTTGAATCAAAGCTGAATTTTTTTTACAAAATTGCTATGAAAAGAATTTAAGTCCAATAAGACCTGATTTTACTGTTTTTTAAGTAAAGTTGATTTTAATATTTTAAGTCAATTTATAAGATTGACCTATTTTATCATAAATCTGGTGAGTTTTTTAATCTGGTAAAAGTCAGGCCTAACAAGAACAATTAGACCTTATTTGAAACTAATTATATAAATTTTGAATTATATTCAACAGTTTTTCTAAACTTGACTATTCAGGTCAAATTTCGTAAATCAGGTCAGCTAAAATTCATACATTTTTAATCAAATCAATTTTTCGACATGTTTAAACTCTTTCAGATTCAATTAGACCTGTTTGTATTTCCTATAAAAACTTTAACACAAATAAATAAAATTGTTGATCTAATTATTTTCAATTTTTCCCCCAGACCATTTTAAGTTTGACCATCTGTATCTGTGCATTAATTGTATCCTCTTTTCTGTCAACAGTGTGCAACATAACATTAAATAGTAGAGACTTATTGGCCAAGTCAGGGCGGAGATTTGGGCAAATAAAATCGCCGACCCTTGTAGGACCCGCAACTTGTACATATAAATTCGAGCCTGATGTTGGTCAGCGTGTTGAATTGCAAATCTACAGGATGTTAGCTATTGGTCATCATAACGGCACAGTGTAAGTACATATATATATATATATATATACCCTGCCAAACAAAAACACAAAACTTTCTACATCAAGAGTTTAACTATAGTTTCAGTTTGTAAGTTTAATAAGTACTTAATAGATATACAGCAGTTGATGTGCTCAGACTATATACACTTGACTCTGTAAAACATAAAGTGTACTTCGTATGTACCCATCACATGTACACGTTCATAAGTATGTAAATAACAAAAATTTATGTTCAAAGTGCACAAGACCAACTTTAACACTTTATAAAGCGTCTCCTTGTCGTTTGCATGTCAAGCTTTTTGTCATTAAATGTGGATTTTGTTCTCTTTTTTTTTTTTTTTTTGTCGTTTTTCCAACCAATAAAAATTTGGAAATAAGGCCAAAAGCACAATGTTATTTAACTAAATAAATCTGACTAGATGTGTTTTCTACTGGCAGCTAATTTCACATGCCAAAGCACGAATTCTCTCTTCGTCCTCAAGACCACGCAATTAGGTCAATGTTGTGTGGGCATGCATTTCATTCGGCGACTAAAAGCATTCGATGAAGCGCGATCGAGGTCGTCAAGAGATTTCTGCAATCATACAAACCGCCGGGATTTTCCCTATATTCGAATCAGCTACTCAAAATAATTTGTTGACTTTCCATCTGCAGAGCGACGACTTTTTCTTTTCATTAGAGTGCCTCGATTTTGGAAGAGAGATGCTTTCCAAACCATTTCTTGGATTTAGTGACAGATTAACGTAAATTGAATTCGCATATTATTCACGAACAAAACCTGCATTATTAATTTCTAAGTGAAATCATGCGAGATTATTATATATAGCTTTGGGTGAATTAAATTTAATAGAACTCAAATTTATGATAAATTAAACGTCTCAATTTTGCAAAATTTAAACCTGTAAAATTAATATTACCATATTTATCACACTACTTCCTTTTAATAATTCAATGAAAATAATTTATTCAGTTGAAAAGTGAATCAGATTTTAAAAAACTTGAGGTTAAATTTTGTGGTTTAACCATAAATAAATTAAACAACGTTATTAAAAAAGGAAATATAAATTAAAGACACAATATTATTCATAAAATTAGTTATAAAAATTATGATAAATGTTATATTAAGCAAACTTTCAAATCATTGAAAAAAGGTGTAAATCAATAGACACGGAAAATTTTAAAAACCTTGGCTCGTCGGGACGCTAGCGCATCTTGATAAATCCATACATAATAGCTAATCTAATACATAAAGATAGAAGAAAATATTTAATCATTCATTATAAATAAAAATCATATTTGAACGACGCTAATTACAAATTTTTATTTAAAACTTTCCATGATTGTACAAAAAAAAATTCTGAATTGTTAAATTGTTTTGACATTCATTTTTAATTTAGTAATCACATAACGATGAAAACAAACTCATGTTTTAAAACACTGTAAAAAACTTTTTAAAATACTTGAAAATTTAATTTAATTATTTTGTACTCGAGAAAAATTGCAAAATTTGGAAAGATTAATCTTCGAGATTCTAATATCTGAAGGCAGAATTTATAAGTTTGCTGGAAATAATATTTGACACGCGCGATGATTTGATTTGCAAAAGGGTCTAAAGAGATTTTTATCCGAATTCCAAAGCTGCTGATTATCGTGGCTGAAATTAAGGTCATCCATCACCTCAAACCATCGCGCCTTATACTTAATAGTAATTCGCTGAGCAATGTAATTTATACTCACACGCTCAACCACTTACATTTAGTTTTCTCTTCTTAAAAGAAAAGTATTATCTGTACTGCGCTAGTTATAAAAGGGCACTCACACTTTTGGTCTTCCAATAATATCGTCGCTTATTAAATTGATTTTTTGTCCACGCTTGATCTAATACTGATAGACCATCGCTTTTATTTAATACACGTGACAATGAGTTATTGAACTGTCGTAATGTGAAACAAAAGGTTTCATAAAAAAGTTTATTATTATATTAAAGGGGGGAGGGACATTGATAAAGTTGATGTAAAAACAATTCCACTTTAAACGGTGCAAGTTGAATCATTTTTTCCAGCTCACATGTGACGCTTCCTCGAAAAGTTTTGCAGCAACTTTTCAACGAGATATTGAATTATATTTATTTTTCGCAAGATCAGGTTTGGTTGAAAATTTATTTTCACTTTAAATTTATTCTTAGAAGGTTCTCACAATTTTGTTCGCAAGTTTAATTGCCAAAGAGGAGAGTGTTTTTAAAATAATAATAATAATTTTCATTTGCACTGTGAGATGGAAAAATTCTTTTGATCATTTGCCAAGAAAGTATTGGGCTGAAATAATACTTTTTGTTGCTTTTAATCCACTATCACCAAATCGCCATGACTTATGAAAAAGGTCATATTTCGGCCGAGAAGTCAGACAGAAAAGATGCTCTTACTGAAAAAATAAATCTGCAGACTACACAAGTAGTCCAGGAATTTACTTTTTTTTACCAACTTAATTCAATTTTCAAGCGTGAAATTCATTATGGAATTTGTATCTTTTCGATGTCAATTTTGTAGGTTAAAAAGAAAATTTGTTAACGAAAAAAAATTCTGTTACATTTTAACTAAGCAATCAGAAAATTCAAATTGATTTCAGATTTTACTATATCAGATGAAAAGTTAAATCAATATTAATTTAATATTAACCGAATATTGAGTCAATATTAATAATTTAATATCGATCAAATTTAAAATAAAAACATATTCGCAGGTCAAATCAATATTAAAATCATCATTCTACAAATTTAAAATTGATATTGAATCAATATCAAATCAGTGTTAGAGTTTCCTTAAAATTTCTGTTTCATAAACTGCACAATTCAAGTATCGTGAAATGGATAAATATAGACAAAAAAAAGAACCACTTTAACATCACATCGCGTTTTAGCTCTACACAGTTTGGTGCTCTTCGCAATTTACAATCTCTCTCTAGTATTCCTACTTCTGTCTTGTGTCGTGGCGCCTTTAGTAAATTGATTTGCAGTGCAACTCGAAACCTCTGCACAAGGATTCTGGGTGCAGACGTGGGATGTAAAATACGCGCTGTTTTAGCGTAGTAAGCGATTTCCGGTTAACTGGTTGACGTCGTTCATGACGTTTCCAACATTCAACGTTATTTTACTTCTGCTGTATCTGCTTTATGTCCTTTTACGCGAAAAAATTGTAGTTTTCTCTAATTTATTCAAATGACACCATTTAATTGACCCTGACATTTTTTATTTTAGCTGCGAGGGTGGCTGGCTGCAACTTGAAGGTGGAGCTCGAGTTTGTGGGATCGATGAACGATTGAATCCACCAGTAGTTCTTTTTTCGGATAAGACCCAACCGGTTTTACATATGCAGTAAGTATTTTTTTCCACAAACACTAATTAATTTTAACTATCTTAACATTTTAAAATTAAGTTAAGTTAAATTTTTTAAGTCTTTACATTGTCAAAAATAATTTACTAAACACTCGTGCAATTATTAAATTGTGTTTAAAAGAATTGATTGAAAAAGATTTCAGTGTAGATTAAACAAATTTTTGTACAACTCTAATTGGCTGAATTTTGTCGATTGATGGCTGTTTTCCTTTTTTTCAATTGCTATTGTTCATTATTTGTTTTCAATCAAAAATTTGCACGTGTTATTTACGACATAATAAAATCGGACAGACATGCAAATGGAAAGAGCATTGAAAAACGAGCGACTTCAGATTTGGATGTCGACGAAGAATATGTACCTCAGCGTAACAGTGATAAATATTTACAAGGCTCAGGGAGGATATTTACTTGGTAAAATGCGAGTTTGTTGAACGCGGATTACCCCAACTTCAATATACTCCCAAATAAAACTGCAATATAATTATGAAGTACGTCTCTCTCTCTCTCTCTTTTCGCTTTTCAATTTCACTATATATGCAGCCATCCATGAATATTTCGTATCGCCATTAACTTTTTCGCGAGTTTCAAAATTTTCATCCTCTAATTAGCTAAACTGGCAATAATACCTTGACAAACATTTTTCGACTTTTAAGAGCATACACAATTTATTTTCAAATTTTACATCAACAATTTGCTTTTTCACGTATTTAAACTAGGTCAAACCCTTATTTCAAACTTCGTTTATGGAAAAATGAGGCAAAACAATGCAAAAAAAAAAATCGAAAAAAACCAAGTAGATCTTTTATAATTTCTCACGTTTCAAGTTCAAATATTAATCAAGCAGAATTTGTTAAGAAATGTTAAATGTTCACTTTTGAATAAATACATTTATTCAATATCCTTCTTTTTGTTTTTAATGTGCAGATTCTTGCAACTTTTTTCCTCTTCTAAGTTTGTAATGTTAAATACATCGTTAAACATGATTACATGAAAATAACTGACAAAAGGACGGTAAATTGTATCTTCGATGGTAGAAATTTTTTGCCTGGCAATGGTTATTGCGGAAGATAAATTAAGCAAGATGGTTACTCATACTGGCACTAGTCCATATTGGCGAACATTGTTTTATATAAAAGTTGCTATTCGAATATAAAAGTTCATCGATACTGAGCACATGAGCAAATATAGAAGAAAATTCTACTGCTGTATCGCTTCTCTATTGAATTCATTTAACAAAAAAGCCACCCAAGCGTGGCGTGTAGCAAAATGTTAAAAGACAAAAAAAAATCAAATGAGAATTACGTTTCATCATTCAGTTTCACGCTTAATAACGGAAAAGTATTTAACTTGATGCAGTAAACTGCGTTTTTGTGTTAATCAATTGATTTTAATAGCTTTTTAATAATTAGCTCACCTCAGGCGTAATTATGTTTTTTCCTTCCTTATTTGCGTTATAATTTTATTTTTGGACTAATTATGAAAGAATCAAAGCACAAGTGCAGTCATATCTTGAAAAACGAAAACTGACGGAAAATCCATCGAGATGTAAATTTGAATTTTGTGAATATAAGCCCCTCGATACGTTGATTGAATAGATGCAGGCGGTGCTGCGTTCGCGCTTCATTCTCCTTTTATTTCTATCTTAAATTTCACAAAAAATGTATAACTTTTATACTTGGAGAATAATAAATTTGTAATACTTAAAGTAAAATATTGTTCATTTTAAGAGGATACTCTGAATTATTTTTTATACAGAGTATAAATAATTTAAGTTGTGAAATTGATTCCTGAGAAATCTTTTATTAAAACAATAAAATTCAATTTCCGCAATAAATTGTTGTAAAACTGAAGAGGTTATGTTTTAAACAGAGTTAAATTTAGAATTTATATCGTCTCAATTCACTTGAGAAATTCAATTTTCATTTATTAAGAGATTCCTTATAAATAAGAGAATCAAATGAATTTTATCGCTAACTTTTTCATTATTACCGCAGATATTTACATTTTTATTTATATTTGTTTCTACTGGTGAAAATATACATTTATAGATATTCACTCAAATAAATTAATGTACATTTACTTTTCATCTGCAATTTTTTTTAATTTTTAACAATTCACGAATGAATAAGCTAACGAATTTTTGTTGCAATTTATCAAGCATGAAAGCAAAAACGTAAATATCGATTTATATATTATTTGACTTAATTAGTTTGCTCAAATGCAATGTACGCATTGGCGAGTAGAAATTATTCCGCACACGAGAGCAGATATATTCAAGTTGTATTGGCGTAACATTCGACAATTAAGCTACATAATCGTACACATACGAAAGTTCACTCGAAATAATAAAATTACTTCATTAACATCTATTTAACGGGTATAGATTTTGTCACATGCAAAATTTTCTATTGATTTTTCATATTTGTTTCATTTTTAATTAACAAGTTGAATGCATTACTGCATTCAAGCTGATCACCAATTTCAAATCAGTAAAATTGATTTAATAGAGTTCTGTTAATAGAAAACCTTTCTTGTTTTCTTCCTGCGAAATGTTGATTCAAAAATATAATTAATTGTTATTGACACATGAAACTGTAGCTGAAAAAATTGCCATGTTTCATTTCAGAATCAACGAATTCACACCGAGGTCACAGTTTTATGCATACTTCAGCTTTGCATCAAAAACGAGCTCATTGGTGGGATTACCGGCTGTGGGTGGCAAACCTGTAAATAACACAGGTAACGATTTTTAGTTTATTTTCTTTTTTCAAAAATGAAGAAATTAACGTTTACAAATTGTGTAATATCACAGCTGAAGCATCAACATGACAATTAAGAATATCTGAAGATGCAAAATACAGTAATGCATAATAATTCGTTGCACAATGGACAAGATGCATAATCGATTTGTTCACTGCAAACCGAACCAAAATTAACGCCAAGCACAATAAACCTCTGCACAATCAATATGATCCAGTAAACAAAAATTCCACGGTCAATAATGGAATGAACAATTCATCATAAAAAAAAAAAAAAAATCACACAGCAATTCCAGGTGCAGAAAAAAATAGAATTATATTAGCCAAAAGGCAGTTGTCAATTTTTGGAAATATTGAAGAGATTTCAAATGATTTTATATTAATATTAGGTAATCATAAGTAGAGCAAATTATTTTAAAAAGATCCAAAAATGTAATTCAAATAAACCCTTTTTTATCTATTCTTGTTAATGATATAGAAACGATGCAAAACGATTTACGAATAAGTTCCCAGTCAATATCAAAAGTGAACAAATAGTGAGTTATATATAGATATATATAATAAGTTATAAAGTGAGTGAAATACAAAATTAATTTACAAGTTATTATCTAAATTTATCAAAGTCAAACCGGTATACGGACAAAATATCCCGCACAGAACATCTTAATCTTTTAATAAAACGAAACAAATGATGTGATACATACTTATTAAATGGTTTTTCGTTAAAAGATACACATCGTGTGACAATAGTTTGCCACTTTTTCAGCTTTTCACAAATTGTAACATACTGTTAATTAAATATTATAAATAAATAAATTAAATAATAAATTAATATTTTGTCAGGGGACATTTTGTGTAGGGAACCATCAAACCTGATAATTGTTACAGGTGAAACTTGGCCTAAAAAATGTAATTAAAATGAAAATTGAGGTTGAATTTGTATTTATTTTTGTATTAAGAATTGAAAATGATCTTTAGTTTAAATTACTAAAATATTTCTTTGAGTCTAAAGTAATACTGCATTAAATAAAATGAATAAATATTTTTTACAGTTTATAACTATTATAATTAGGTATTTAATGGTGAAAATATATCAATGAATATCATCAAAAGGAACGATAAAATATTCAAGTTATCTTAATAATCATTCACTATTAAAACCACGAAAAATGTTTGAAAAAATTACAGCTTTATATGTGAAAAATAGTTTGCATGCATGTCCTTGTAAATTTTTTTAATAATCGCCTTTTCAATATTTAATCACCGATTGATTATTGAGATTGTTTTAATTTTTTACTAACATTTATTATACTTTTTTGATCGCAATTTAACGCACCATTTTTCACGTTTAATTAAAATGTAATTGCCATTGTACCTAAAAATTGATTAAACGTTTCCTAACAAGATACATTTCATGATTAAATAACTAATTTAAAAGCTTGAAAAAACATTAAATCAATCTGTAAACATTTCATCAGTGTTCAATTAAGTGTAATGCTCATTTACAAATAAAGTGCAATAAAAAGTTCTTGAATAAATTAAACGACTTACAATTAATTAAAACTACTGATGCAAACACTAATTTAAGTCTGCAACGTGTGCATTTTTAGGTGACCAATATTACTTACCTTTAGTTTTTTATTACTTAACAGATTTCATGATATATTCATTATGCATTACAAGATAATAATATAAAATCTATCAAAACTAAACAAACTACGTTTAATTTTAGTTTGTAATTAAAGTTGATACGAAACACAATCTCAAAACCAGAAACACTGAAATCTTCTTGCTCTCAAATTTGATAGGTTATGAATCCAAGCATGCGCATCATACCATCACTCAAAGCGCGGGAAATTCAAATCAGAAAATAGTTAAGAAATTAATATTCCTAAAATTTAACAGTAAATTTGAATTAATAATTTATAAAATAAATTTATAATGAAAATTATTAATCTGAAAACTAAAAATGATCTAAAAAATATTTTATTAGACTTATTTTATAAAAACTAGGTGTAATAAGAGTATTATTTCTTTTTCTCTCGATAAATATTAATTTTTTGTTAATTTCTAGAGTGTGATTGGATTTACAAAGATATAAACTGCCGAAATAACTGCATCTTGTCGAGTCCGGGCTATCCAGGGGTATATCCACCAAACACAAGATGTCGTTATTCAATCATATCTTCAGGAATGACCTTCATTAGCATCAATTTTACCACTGTTATTATACCTGCAAAGTAAGTTAAATTTTATTTCCGTGTTAAAAAAAAAAATAATAAATTGACTGATTAACTTAATTGATCAGAATTTTTTTAACACTTTAAGGTTTTCCTACCGAGACAAACTAATCAAAATGACAATCGAAACAATAATTTTAATTAGAATAATAAATATGCAATTCTAAGTTTTTAAAATAATTATTTGAAAGTATACAATTTTTTTATGGTACCAACATAATTTAAACATTTTGTTTTAAATAAAAAGTTATCTGTTTAGTGTGTATTTGACTAGTTTTTTGATGCATTGATAATTTGTCGGAAATGTAAAATTTCAAATGTAACACATTTTAAACTTTAGTCAAATATTTTCATTTTTTACATAGAGATTAATTATTTTAATCGTCAAATAAATAATACATCTCACTATTGATATTTGAAAAAGCAATATGATGCTATTATTTTGTGTCCCGAATAAAGAGTTATCTGTCAATCCGTCATATTCAATGTTTTTTGGCTGACAATATTTTATAATTGTAAATAACTCAGCAAAATTATCGTTAACTTATATTAAAAAAAAATCTATAATTATTCCGATATCTGAATTGAATAAAAACAAAGTTGTTTAATGCTTTATCTAATCATTATCTTTGTTAAAAAAATTTTAAAAGTTGAAAAACATTAAATTTTTCATATAACTTGACGTTTTTTCATACTCTTTTTATTTTCAAATCAAAAAAAATATGTACATTAAAAAAAAAGTTTTTATTTATATCTACTATAGCTTACCACGTTACGAATACCTTAAAAAAGTACTATTTCTGACAAAATTATTGTTAACAAAACTGAAAATTGAGATCAGAATAATGTTTCTATAATTTGTTACAGAAAATGCACGAGCGATTACATAGCTGTTTATGCGGGATCGACTACTACCAGCCCCCTGCTGCAGATGCTTTGTGAAAATGGAACTGCAAGCTTAGTACACGCGGGTCACAACCTTCTTGTTGAATTTCGGTAAATATCTTGAAAATCATTTTACATTGCAATAAGTTTAATTTTCTTCTGTAGTGTTTTAATGAAAACGAATCAGAATCACACCATGATACAACTAAAATTTCTTAAGCTACAAGGTTGACGTTTAAACAAAACTATTCATTAAAATACGACGCTTTTCATTCACCTAAATAATTTAACTCCCGAAATTTTTAATTGTGCAAAATATTTTTTTCAGCTCTGGGCCCGAAACTCCTCCGTTCAATTACATTGGATTTGTAGCGACATTAAGTTTTGCAGAAATTACGACTGAAGCACCGACTACTGAAAAAGAAAGCACAAGTGAAATTGGTAAAAAACTTTTTTTAAAATTTGTTGAAACAAAATTGTTTGACTTTCGAATGCTTGTTTTGCAGCTAATTTAGAAACTCGTCCTACTATAAGTAACAGTCAATATATTAACCGAGATGTTCAGCGAAAAAGTCAGTTGCCTCCGAGTGACTGCGATCTAGAAGTGGATGGAGAAAAACGTAGGTCTGGTCATCATGACACAAGAGGCAAACACAAGTCCTCAAAGTGTCGACTGAGGTTGCGGGGTCGGGCCAACGATACCGTTTATGTGTCTTTGGCCAGTTACAATCTGAGGTACAACATTTTGTTGACTTTCACATTTTTACATACAAAAAATGTATTGAAATTAAATTTTATATTTAACAAAATTATCTTTTACTTTTGGACATACAAAAGTTTATTTAAATTTAATAAAAGAGAATTTTGTACAACATTAATTAGTTAAGTTTATAAACTTTGAATTAAATTACTAATTGGTTTACAATTACGATTTCATTACATATTTCAAAATACATTAAGTACTTGACACATAATTATTCAATGTAAAATGTTTTTCAACTAATAAAATTATAAATGAAACATAATTGAAATTTAATGATCATCGGTGCATTTTTGTTAATTAATTTCAATTTATAATTAGTGGAAAATTGCTTACTGTTTTGGATCTTTTTTAGTGCGGCAGATTCGTGCATTGAAGTATTGGAAGAACCAATTCAAGGTAATGCTAAGACCCTCGGGACCAAGTGTGGTCCGACGCAGAAACTTCCACAAGAATTCAATAACAGGTAAACATTATGTTTTTCTTCAACTTTTATAAAATATATAGAATGATATCTAGTAAGAAAAAAATGTAATTTATATACTAGTAAAGAAAAATTGATTGTAAATAACTTTTTCAGGTTGAAAAATCCGGAACAATACTCATCAAGTAAACGAAATGTGACAGTTGTATTAGAGCGACCGTCCAGCAGTCCGAATGAGGAATATATGGACGTTTCATTTTATTTTCATGATGGTAAGAGCTGATACATTATAGAAGCGCATTAATAATTCTTGATGTTCTTTTCTGTATGGCACACTATATAATCTGCATACATTGTGTGAGCCAAATGTCTTGAGATAGTGAAAATTTTGGTGACCAATAAAAAGGCAGAAAAAGTATAAATAAATGAATACTCGCATGTCATTCGAGTGAAAAATACTGTAATTTGATACGTGAGAAAAATGTAGAACAGTTATCTTTTTTAGTATTAAATTGGAAGCAGTATTCATGATTAAATTTTGATGACTAAAATTGATGTTTGAAAGAAATTTTATTTTTAATGAAATATACTTTTTGCAGAACGTATCGATGGTACGCAAAAGCCAAAAAGTATTTGTAATGTGGAATATTATGGTTTGAGTTCTCCGATGGCAGGCACAGTTGATCGACCTGATCCTCATCAACTAACATACATAAATGGTCACGTAAAGTGTAAGCAGGATTTTCTTCCAGCACCAAACCAAACTATTATTATAACGGTATGGCAATTTTTCAATTAAAAAGAAAATAATTTAATTTCCTTAGAATGGAAAGATGTTAATTGACTTAGACTTTAATTGAGTTATACCTTGTGAAATGAAAAATCTACGTTTTTGTATGTATTTACATCTATGTGAAAAGTGAATATATACGATGTATGAAAAAAATATATTCGTGATGTTAGAATTTGTGTATATTTAAAAAGAAGAAAATTTATTATATATTTTTAAAATATCTTGAATATATTTCCGATGAAAATCGAATAAATTTATAATATAATACCTTTAAAGCCAGTCATAAATAATGTTTAAGTGAAATTTATAAAAAAATTATGCAAATCCAAATCTGCTTTTCATTTTAAATTTACTCCCATTTTATGCAAATATTGCACAATTCAATTTACTCAAATTTTTTAAAGTATTTATGAATATTCTATTTGAATAATAAAATTACTTATTTTTTTAGCATAGCCTACAAAATTAGAACTTTTTGTATTTATTTAAGAAAACAACCAAATTTAGTAATCTATAAAAGGTTTATCAATGTATATAAACTACGTGTAAACATTTTTATAAATTTTAGTACAAAATTGTACACTTGTACAAAAGAAGTTTTAGATTTGTGTAATGTTTGTACAAATTTAATGCAAATATTATGGAAAATCTGTTTACATTAATTTTGCATAAATTAACTGATTATTAAGCTAGGAATATATATTAAACATATTAATAATTATAATTACTGTAAATATTAATCTATACATTTCACTTAAAATAGATTTTTAATCAACAAAAAAATATTCAAATCTATTTTGCAATTTTTTTATATCTTTTTAATTTATTTGTAGAAAAATATATTTCATCTATAAAATACGAGATTTATTTGTGATATGTTATAAATAATAGAAGAGTAAAATATTTGTATGTATAACATAAAAATAAAACTCATACACATTTAAAAAGTTGAAAATACGGTTATTACACAATATATTTTGTACATTTTTCTACTACATATGGAATATATTTAAATTTTAATGGAAATATATTTAAATTTATTTATAATAAAACAAAAAATATGTCATTTTTAAATTATCTATTTAAAATTGCTGAACATAATTTTATACATATTGAAATGAACTATGATTATATTTTAAAAAATATATTTATAAAAAAGAATTTAATATAAAATATTGAATAGTAAAAAATTAATAAGTAATTTTTTCTTTTTTCATTAGGTGGAAAGCAATTCAACGCAGTTATACGACAAACGATGTTCAATTAAATGTGGGCACAGTGGTTGTTTGTGTATTAAAAATCAATCTTTAGATGACATTGATCATCTTTTAGTTACTTCTGAAACTGGACACGTGTTGACGTGTCTTTGTGGAAATCACAGAGTAAGCACAATTTATTACGACAAATTATTCAAAAACCCAAAGCTGACTTCATTCAATAAAAAAATGATCAACAAATTAAACAAAATTTCTAATAATTTCCAGGTTTAACTTGTGATGTTTCAAGCCAATAAATATAAAATAATAAAAATTAAAAAACTTATAAAGAACAAATTAAATACCAAAAAAATTACAATCAAATTGATTGTCACTTTATTATACCCACATTTCATCTTCAAATCCTTGCGTTGTTTTTAATTGAATACAAATATTCGATAATTGATATTTTAAATGATTTTTCAGGATTGGTTGCCACTCGGTATTCGCAGTTCCACGCCAATATCCGTAGAGTGGATAAAATCCTCACAGAATGGTCTGAGCTTTAAAGTGAATTACAGATTTGCAAATGAAAATGTTTGTGGGAGCCAAACTACCAGGATACCTGAAGGTGAAATTCACATTGAAAATCCGGCGAACACAACTGATATATTGAATCAATACTACCATCAGAAGTGTTCCTGGATTTTGGACTCATCTTCGGATCGAAGATTAA
The DNA here is from genome assembly GCA_022817325.1 of Idris sp. 1 HC-2018. Classification (NCBI taxonomy): domain Eukaryota; kingdom Metazoa; phylum Arthropoda; class Insecta; order Hymenoptera; family Scelionidae; genus Idris; species Idris sp. 1 HC-2018. Next base: position 2,878 of record JABFPM010002303.1, on the reverse strand, counting down.
TTATTGAAGTTGAATCTTTACAGGATTGTAAGTATTTATTTCAATTACCCCAGCAGAATTAAACAAACTTGTCTGATCAAAAAAAAACGTTTTGCAGTACCTTGTACAGCTTGGAACTTAACTATACATGAATACAATAGCTCGGATGTTGGAAATCGAGTGGGACCAAGGTTGCATACTTTTTGTCCCAGAGACAGATACAAAAAGTTCATTCTTGTGAATGGAATAAGTACTGCATACGTAAGGTAAGTTAATATTAATATTTCAAATGGCTTCAAACCGTTTGAATATTCGATTATTTGAAATGGTTCGAATATTCGAACATTCAAACCTTTTGAATAATTTTCACAAATATTCATTTAAGTTTGAAGTTTGAGTATATCGAATAGTCGACAGACCTATTAATTTTGATTTTTTTTTTTTGTTGAAAATCTATTTTTCTTGTAAATTAATTTGTAAAATAATTTGTTTCAGGCTTTTTGCTTTGGGTCGTTCTGCGCCCCAGTATAAGATGCGATGGAAAAGTGAATTTAACAATGGAACCAAGTCATTTAACAGCGAAACATCTTTTGTGCCAAACCACATAACAGGGGCATCGAACAAAAGTACAGACATTTTTAATTTGATTTCCTACGCCTTAGTTTACTTGAACTTCTTGTTTGTAAAATTTAATATACATGTATGATTGTATTTTTAATTCTCACGAAAAACAAAAAAGAAAAAAAAACAACAAGAACACAACAACAAATTGTATTATATTTTTACGAAGTTTGCAATGTTTGTTTGTTAGGAAAAAATAATTATTAGATTAATAAAATATATATTATAAATACTGAAGTACATTTTACTGAAATAAACCCTCAACAAAATCTAACTCTGAATTTATAAACAATTTAAGATATTTCAATTATTAAACAAAACTTGCAATTAACAAGTTATTAAGTTATTTGCTAAAATTGAAAAGTATCCTAAAATTGAATTCCGAACTTTCTTTTAACATTTTAGTACGACTTTTTCTACATTATTTTGCAAACACTTTTGACGTTGAAACTTTTAAACTGCCCGCCAGTGCAGCAGTACCTACAACTTTCCGATGACCTGTTTTCCCCACTAGAGAAACTAGACTCTAGAGCTCGTTTTCTTGTAGTGTCATTGCACGTAAACTATCAGCAGGTTTTGAGAAGCATGAACCTGCTCCATTTGTGCTAAAAACATTTTAACAAAATACATTTAATATCGAAACAGAATATAAAAGTGCTCGAATTTTTTAAGTAGCTGCTGTGTAAATAGCAAAACTGTGTGGCTGAAAAGAGATTGTTTCGGAGCAGGCAACATTTTCATATGACAGTCATAATAACAAGGATCGAAGTTCAGTTGTGAACGTTAATTGATAATCAAGTAATCTCGCAGACTGGTGTCCCACTGTTGGACACCTCGTTTACTTACACTTTAATTGTTCTTCGTTGAATTTTGCACAAATAAGTAAGTACCATGTAAACTTTCTCTTTTTTTGCATGCGGTATTAGAAATGTCTATTTTATTTACTGCAAAAAATAATTTTCAAAGAGGACTCGTTGACGTTATTATTGAGAATGACATAATTGTTTTGCAAGTTTTTTTTTACTTTTTGCTGCAAAAGAAAAAGCGGTACTTTTAATTTATGCGCGTTTTTAGTGCCTGTTTGTTATTTGACCATAAATTATTATTCTTATCTTGAAAGAGATTTATTTATTCGAATATTTTAGAGTTTATTTTATATTTTGGATAAAGTTAATATTTTACTTTTGGAGTAAAAGTTATAAATAAAGTAAATACACAGTTAAAATAAATGGAAAAACATAAATTCAGGTTGAAAAACGGACATTTTTGTGCAGTTATTCAGTATGCTTGTTATTATAAAATAATTACAAATTAAAAAGAAGATAAATTGCAGTGACAAAAAAAGTAAACTATTGTACAATCAGCAAAAATAATTTAAATCGTAATAAGAAAAACAAAGCATTACCAATCTTGCATTTATATTCCGAATGATAAAGTGAAGTATTTTTTTGCAATGATAAATTATCTGTAGTGAACCTACCAATAATAATAAAAAACAAATATTGTGATTCATCTTCGAATTATCGATTTTAAATCCATTAAATTTTAGATTTGAAAGAAAAAGTTTATTGTCAGCTTATTTATGATTGATGTATTATTAATGATAAGAGTATATGCATTTAAATTATTATTTTCTTTTGATTTCAAAGTTTAATTAACCACATCTTCAGTTATAATAAACTTTTTATTTTTAAGTTTTATTAATCAAGTTCTTATAATTAATGAATAGTAATTTTAATTACTTAATCAATAATGTTAAATATTCATAAAACGATGAAGAATTCTTGTAAATTTTTTTATTAAATATTATCCTTAAAGTATGTCAAATACTTTGCATTCCTACGTTATCAACATTTTTGTGACTTTTTATTGATTTTATTAAAATAATTGAAAGTCAATGATATATTAAAAAAACAAAAAATCTATCTTTAGAAAAATATGATTTTCAATTGAAAATATTTAAAAATAGTTGGAAATAATATTTTTCGATAAAAACTGTTTTGTTAAAAAAATTCTAAAGTTTAAATATATTTTCAAGTTATATTTGCTTATTTTTTTAAACTATATTACCTTTGATATAAAATGTATAACCAAATTTGAAAAAATGTATTATTTAATTAATGTTAGAAATATTGATTTCCATTCGATTGATGTAAATAAATATAGTTTTTAATATTTAATACTTAGAAAACATACATTTTATTTTTAAAATTAAGGTTTTCCTACCGAGACAAACTAATCAAAATGACAATCGAACCAATAATTTTACTTAGAATAA
>JABFPM010002302.1:0-17079 GCA_022817325.1 Idris sp. 1 HC-2018 | reverse complement strand
GGTTGTAAGTGGTGTCATTGGATAGGTATTGAAAAAATATTCGACACGTCTATTTTTAGATTTTTGATCCGATGTTTATTTTTGGAGATATTCTTATTTTCAGCTATTTTTACCTATTTCATTATGGTCAATAACTAGGCCATTTTTGGCCAAAACTACTTTTTTAGTAGGTGTATCTTATGTAGAATTTTCTGAGGAATCCGAATCTGCAATAAAAAATGGGGGTTCCCATTTAAGATTTTTAAGTTGCCCCCCGCCCCACCCCTAGAGGGTAGGGGTTGGGGGTCGAGTTTAGTATCATTGGATAGATTTTTTAAAAATATTTGACACGTATTTTTCCTTTTTTCGATCCGATGTGTATTTCTCGAGATATTCGACCGTTCCGGGACTTTTTATTCACCCTGTATGTAAAACTAATATAAAATAAAGCAGTAAGATAATCGCATTAAAAAATTTCTTTTTAAAATTTCGTCATCTCATTTTTGGAATATTATTTTGCGTTATGCACACTTCAAGGACCGTTTCCTATTAATTCAAATCAAAAATAAAACTATACAAATATTAGCTGCAACCAGCATTGCTAAATCTTCAAGATTCTTAATTAACGCTTTTAGACCTGAAATTCAGGCAACCACAAGAAACAATATTTTTTTGCATTTTCGTCATTTAAATGGTTTTAATATGACGTATGCAAATTTTCAGAATTTTTTCTGCACCCCATAAAATATTATGGGGTGTAGAAAAAAAACAATTTTTATCGTTTTCTGTCGTTTTATGGGGGTGGGGGGGTTTGGCCCCCTAAATTTTTTTCTATAGTTTTCTATGTATTTAATTGTTATCAATCAATAAAATTCTATTTTATAAATATCGAGTAAAATAAGATGTTGAAAAAACCATAAATCCTGATAGAGCTCACTCAGCTGTTCTTTGTAAAATCGTGATGATGTTTTTTTACTAAAAAAATATCTTCAAGTCAAAATATTTAAAAAGAAATTTTTTTTTCTTAGTTTGTGAACTCCCTTTATGAAATTACTCATTAATAATACAATATTCACAAGTTAAGTGGGTAAAAGCAATTAATTGAAAAGTATGCTCATTACAATGGACGTCAGATCTGAAAGGGTTAAACAAAGATGGTGAGCCACTAGTTCTTCTAATTGATTGAAAAATGATTTCCTCTTTCATTCGTAAGTTGAAATTGATAAATATCGTATTTAAAATTTTCTGAAAATTTAATTTAATGAAATTGTATAAACAAGTCTCATCATCACGGTAATAGTGGTTAAGTAAATTTACCAATAGTATGTTAAAATTAATATACCGTATATTATTTTTCATTACAACAGGTTATGAATTTTGCGAAAGTTTATTAAATTACTTTAATATAGGTATATGTATTGGATTGCATATACCGGTATAGTAATTGAATGGGTATCTTTTTTAGCAGTGTATGCAGTTTTCGCAGCAAGTACTTTTCCCTCCGTCAATTGGAGTTGTATGTTCAATCGAAGATAATACTAAAAAAGCATTTTATTTGAACAAAAAAGGAATGAATGTTATTCGTTCATGCAAAAAAAATTTTAAAGAATTCCACATTCATAATGATTCTCCTTTGTACGAAAGAGCACTACATGTCTCATATGATGAAAAAGAAACGACTGTAATCGAAGACTTGAAGTAAATATTTTATCCTTAATAAAATGAAATTAAATATTAGAAATATGAAGGTTATCTACAAATTAAATAAATTTTTCTTACATGTTTTAAAATGAAAAATTTATTTTTGTAACTTTTGATTGGGTGAAAATGTATATTTCGGTAAATGATATTTGTAATTGTTTATGAATTTTTGCTGCATTTCGATGTTCTATATATATAATATATTTATAAATTTGAAAACGTTAATAATTTCACAATTAAAAATAAAATTATTTAAGATAATTATAAAATGATATTAAACATAGTCACAATGAAGTAATTGATATAAAAATTATAATCGTTTTTTTATATCTCAAAGTCAAATTATTTTAAAAGATTTATATTTTAATCGATATTATTATCTACGTATTATTATTTGTAGAATGTACAACTGCAAGTTTTGTAGTTATCACACTGAAAATGTCGAAGAATATTTACATCATCAAAAATTTCACGGGAACGTAACTCAGCAAATTTATTGTGGAATTGGAAAATGCAAAAGTAATTTTAAAAACGAAAAATTACTAAAAATGCATTTGTACAGGACTCACAATTTAAACGTCAAAGTTCAAGAGTATAAAAATAGCCTTTATGATAGAGGGGATGACTATATGTGCAGTATAAAATTCTGTCAAAAGAAAAATGCATCTTACTCCCAGTTGATAAAACATTTAAAAAGTCACTTAGATAACAATGAAGAGATTACCTGTCCATACAAAAAGTGTCAAAAAAAATATACAGTAAAATCATCGTTTACCTCCCATTTGTCAAGATTTCATACTCGCTTGGTACGAATTCCAGACCAAAAAGCCGAAGCACCTAAAGTTTCAAAAATCCAGAAACCAGTAGTACCAATTTTTGATGTAAATAAAACAAATAATATTAACAGTAGGAAGATAGAAAAAGAAAAAACAGAAATAAAAAGCCAAACTGAATCCTTTGATAATATGTATCTTCTAAATTTAGCTCAGCTATTATTAAAATTAGAAGTTGATTATCTTACACCAGCTACTGTTATCCAATATATTGTAATGCAAATACAAAGCATTTATAGTTTAGGACAAGATATGATAAAGAATAACTTGCAGCAAGTATTAACATTTAAAAATATTACAATCGAAGTTGTAAATGAAGTTATTAAGAAAGTATATGACAATGATTCTTTTTTGAAATGTTTTCATGAACTGGATACTGATTATAAAAGAAAACAGTACTACAAAACACATTTCCAATACATTGATCCAGTATGTATTTGGACGAATGTAAGAGAAAAACAATTTTTTCATTATGTGCCAATTTTAAAAACTTTGAAAAAATTTTTTAATGATAAATCTATAAAAGATTTAATTTCTCTAGAAGGCAATTATAGTGATAATAAAGACATTCTGAGAGACTTTGTCGATGGAACGGAATTTCAAACAAACACTTTCTTCTTGAAAAATCCGTCATCGATAAAAGTTATCTTATATCAGGATGGTGCTGAAATTGTTAACCCGATTGGACCAGCAAAGAAGAAATATAAATTGGAAGGTATATACATGGCACTAGGAAATCTGCCTCCTGATATTCGTTTCAACATTAACCATATTAAACTCGTGGCTTTATGCAAAACTTCTGAATTTTCTGATAAAATTGTTTATAGCACGATTGTTAATGACTTAAGAATACTAGAAGAAACTGGAATTGAAATATCCAATAAGATGATTAAAGGAGGTGTTGCTTTTATATCAGGGGACAATTTAGGCAGCCACGCTATTGGAGGGTTTTCTCAGTGTTTTAGCAAAGCAAATTATTTTTGCCGGTATTGTTTAGTGGAAAGAAAAGATTTATTGACTGAGGATGGAATATTTAAAAATTACGAACCGAGAACAGTAGATTCTTACAAACAAAGTGTAAAAGACCTTGAAAAAGGAATTGATTCAAAAGGAGTATTCCACAATTCAATTTTCAATAAACTTGAGTCTTACCATGTATGTTCTCCTGGACTTCCACCATGTCTTGGACACGACGTATTAGAAGGTGTTGCTGCTCATGATATGTATCTTCTTATTAAGTATTTTATTGTTAAGAAATGGTTTACGCTTGCACAATTGAATAGAAGAATAAAGAAATTTCAACAGTTTTCATCAAAAGATTTAAAAGACAAACCATGTCTTGTACCTTTGAAATCAACAAAAATTACAGGTGGAGTTATTCAGATTTTTAATTTTGTTAGATTATTTCCTTTGTTTATAGTTGATTTACTGACGGAAGATCGAACTAACTCTGAAGCATGGCACAGTTTCCTGTTGCTCAGCGAGATTGTAGAAATCGTATGTTCACCAGAAATACACAAATCTAATCTTCCTTATTTGAAGGTAATTATTAACGAATATCTTTCGTTAAGAAGATCTTTGCTCCCAAATGCACCTTTGAGACCGAAACATCATTACCTATCTCATTATTGTGACTTGATATTAAAGTATGGACCTTTATTGAGGGTGTGGACTTTAAGGTTCGAATCAAAACACCGATTTTTTAAACGTTTAGCTCGCAGATTGCAAAATTACATCAATGTGACCAAGACTTTCTCTGAAAAACATGAACTGAAACAATGTATTGTTCGTATGGGAAGTGATATCAAACCAGATATTGAATATCTCGATATTAAGGATTTTGAAGCACATTTATATAACGAAAATATACAGTCTTGTCTCTCTTCATTGCAACTACCGACAAACTTGCAGCAATGTTATACTGTAATTATTAAAGGTACTAAATTTGATCTGAATCAGTTTATCCCTGTCAGTCAAGAAAGTTATCAGTACAACATTGAGTTTGGTAAAATTTGTTTATTCATAATTAACAAAGAAAATGCCTTCGTTATTGTTCAAGTGATGAAAAGTAGATTTATTCCATCATTGCGAGCCTATAAAATAGGATGTCAACAAGTATATAAATGTTTACCTTTACACAGCATATGCAACATTAAACCCATGTTTCAATATCTTGTTGCAAATATGATATGCTTAAAACCAGAACATGGATTCGTAACTCGACCACTAGTGTAACATCACTTAAATACACGTAAGAGCAATATAAGGATTGAATGTTTCTGTAGTTTGATTTGAAATTATTTTCATCATAAATAGCCATACTACCTTAAATTCAAAAAAGCTTATAAAAATTTGACTAATATCGATTTATTATTAACAAACTATTTAATTTTTTTTTTTTGTGTGTGTTATTTTTATTATTTTGTCTTTTTTATATTTTTAAGTTTTTCAAAGATAAGAAACAAGGGGAATAGTATTTTTTTCAATTATATCATTTTAATATAATTGCGTATTAAAAGTAATTAAACTGCAAAGAATGTCTCAGATTTCTGTGTTTTCAATTGAAGCAACAAATATAAATTTTAGGTGCACGAAATAAATTTAATTAAACGCACACAGAATAAGAAGGGCTAACTGAAAATAATTAATTTTACAATTAAATACAGCCTAATAATTTTTGCAGATATGTTGCTGATAATAGTTTCTCCTGATGGCAGCTCTAAAGTAATGATAAGTGGAAATAAAATAACAGATTTTTTAGCAAAAGCAATTCAAAAGTTCCAACTTCCAAACGATTATTATAAGGTAATTTATTATACACCTGACTAAATTTATGCATACGAAAATTTACGTACTGAATGGATTAAAATTTTTTTTTAAAAAAAGCTTCAAGTTTCTTATTCCAAACCAATTTAAATATAATTCATTTGCAAAAAAATAAAATAAAATTACAATTTTTAATTACGAAAATATTATTTTATTCAAGTTTTCATTGTTTCGTTCAATACTTACTCTATTTTGATTTTATTTACAACAATACATTATTACATTGCAGTTACAACTCCAGGATAAAACTTTAATCGACGACGATGATGTTTTACAAGCATATTCATTATGCAGTAAAACACCAATTACTTTGATAATCAGGAAACAATCTGAGCATGGAAATATCAAATATGAAGCAACAGAAAGTATTGTGAATGAAGAGATTGAAGGTAAAATACTTTTTTTTAATATGTCTTAATTTATTATGTGCGTATTTGTTGTAATTCCTAAATTATAATATAAAATGAGCATTTATTACACATAATATTTAAATATATATGAAGATTAAATGTAAACTAAACAATGATTTTTATATTTCTTAGAAATGCCACAAATAGAGCAGCCGACTGAAGTTCAGGAACATTCAAATCCAGTCGAGAGCCCAGCTTTGGATCTTGCTACTTATGTATGGGCCAAAATCCCTTTAAGTTTAAAAACTGCATGCGATCACAATGTTGTAGCAACTCCACGAGACAGGAGAAAATTAGTCAACATAGTTGTAGATTATATGATGGACTATTTACATGATGGTTCTCTTGGTTTAGCCGGTAAAATAGCATATGAAATTTGTAAGGAGCACCCGGTAACATTTAAAACCGTCATGGGCGATTTAACTTTTGGATCCGGATATGAAGCACTTCAAAAACAAATTTATAACGCAATTAATTTTCGTAAAAATAAGTTGGATCAAAACACACTGAAAAGAGCAGCTGCCGGGCTACCCGACACAGACGATGAAGACGAACAACGTCGGTCAAAAAACAAAAAGAACAGAAGTAAACAAGATGAGTATGGTTGTGTCGAGTACAATCCACTATTGTCAAATGATGAGACACCAGGAACACAAGAAGAGAAACGCGTATTACTCTTAAATATGTTTGAGTTAGCTAATAATGACGAAAAAATTATTTTAAATTTGATGGACCAAACTTACGCAACGCAGAGAGCGTCAATAAATAATGTAAACAGGAACTTGGTTGTTGTGACGACCAATTGGCCATATTTAAAAATGCCAATTTGCCTTATTAAACACAGCGACAAACTTTTGGGAAAAGATGTTACTTACACTTGGATTAATTATTTAGAAAACGACTTGAAATTTGTAAGACAATATTTAAAAAGTCTTCAGTATGGTACGAAAGAAGCATCGGCAGATGTAAAAAAAATTGTGGCTGAATCCAAAGAAGCCTGCGTTGTCAGTAATAGTAAATTACCAAAGACCATTGTTCCATTCATTCTGCTTGTTAAATACTTCAAGGAAGATTTAAATTATTTTATAAAAGCTCTAAGTGTAAGTAAATTATTTTTACCTTACTGGGGCGGTCATAAGCCATTTTTTGAATTATATTATTATTTGTACATTTATATATTTCTTTTTTTATAATAAGAATTTCAGAATAGTAAAATTATATAACAATTAATTTTTATCATTATTGAGATTACTACACAAACTATAATTTGTAATTATTGAGTAGAAAAAAAATGAGACGATTTTATATTATGTAACTATAATTAATTTTAATTTTTAATCCTTGTATGACGAAACTGCTACTTGCACCGTGGTTATTGAAAAAAATGTGGTGATCTTCACACAAAACGTTCTTCAAGGCATTCTGGTTTTATTCCTGTCCTATTTCATTTTTGGTATAACCTATCCACGTGAAGTGGAAAAAACTTTAGAGTTTATACAAAGGTATATTCGATTATTATAAAATATAAAGATAGGAAAATAACAGAATATGATCAAAACGTTCAGAAATTAAATTATTCTAAAACATAATTGAGATACAGTAAACTGACACGAGACTAAATTCTACTTCGCAAGTACAGTTTCTAGAAATATTTTGAAAAATAAAAAAAAATATTAAAGATTATAAAAGTAATAGAAATTTTTAATTTAAAATTCAATAGTAAAATTATGAAAAGACCTACTATTTTTAAAACTTTTGGTAGTAAATTACTTATTAATTAAATATCTTAATTAATTTGAAATAAATACTAATTTTTCAACATTTTAGTGAACATGTTGAAACCTCTTCCTTAAATTATTTTATTAATGTTTACAAATATAAATAATTAATATCCAATGTACGTCAAGCTTTTCTTTTATTTAATTTTAATTAAGTATTGTCAAAATTCATGTTTTTTTTTCTTAAAAGCAACGGATGAGCATTGTGCCATTGTCCATTCAATGTTTAAATATACGCTTAACTTTTTTAAAATATGTTTTTCAATTTAATATTACACTTAACTTATTTTAAATCTAATTAATAATTTTATTATTTTGTTACAGAATTGTGATGAAAATAAATCCTCCACAAGGGAGCAAGCGCTCAAAAGAAAAGAGACATGCGACATCGTATAACTCAGCTGTTTACAAATTAGCAAAAGCTTTGGATGAATTCCGAGCATCTTAAAGTATAATTTAATTCCAAAGAATTTTATCGATAAAAGAAAAATAAGAATAACAGCTATTTAAAAATTAAAAAAATATACTATTGAAGTTTACAAAAATAAAAAAGGTAGATTTTCAAAAAAAAAAAAAAACCTAAAAAATGCTGTTCCTCTTTTTGCATCTATTATTAGAGACTTAAATTTTCATTTTTCTTATTAAATTGTTAAATTGTTTTATAAACAATTTTTTTAGTATAATTAATACTACAATAAATTTAAATTATAAACCATTTTAATTTTTTTTTAGATTCAATATAAGTTAATTTATTGTCAAACGCGATTTTAATTCTGTTCAGACTCAATTATTTTAAAATTGCATGCAATATTTTTGATTATTTGTAAAATCATCATAAGTACGATAAAAAGTTTCTTTTAAGTTCAGTTTTTTAGAGAAACGTGGGTGTAAATTTTTTGCTACAAAAAAAGTTTAGAAATATTATTAAAAATATTATAATAAAAATTATGTCAACAAATAAAAAAAATAGATACAATCGATACAATATTCTTTTATTTATTCCAACCATATAAATGATTAAAAATTTAAATAATCCTGTTTTCCAAATTTTACATTTTCAGTCTTTAAAATGATTTTAGCTCAAACATAACCTATACTTGCCGTTCAGTAAACAGTGACATAACGTGACCAACTTTTTTTTAGCTATTCATTTTAGTATATTAATTTTAATATACTGCACTTATCAGTTTATGAAAATTAATAATCCTATTATGAATATATATGAAATTCAAAATTCATTATTGAAATAATTTAATATGCGTGTTTGAAAAAAACTTCATATACATGTGTATTAAATTTATTGATGAATTTTTGAGCAGTGTAATTCTTTAGCACATTACACTGCAGGTTCATACTTGGACTCGCTTTCAAAAGAATTACTTGAATCAGATTTAAATACAATATTTTCTAGATTGAGAAATAGAGAACAATATTGGAAAATTCCAAGGAATAATTTGAACTTTATGATAGATAATTATGGATCGGATACTTGGTTTTTAACATTGAGTCCTGCTGAATGGTTATGGTCAATTATGGATTTGACAAAATATATTCGTAAGGTAAACGAACCTAAGCTGGACAAAGTACCTGATGCAGAGTTAATAGCATTAGATCCAATGTTTGTTTCAAAGTTTATTGATAATAAATTTCATGCTATTCTTGACTTTATACTGTCTGATGATAAGCCTCTACGAGAAATAGAGCACTATTTTTGGAGACGAGAGTTTCAAAGTAGAGGTACACAACATTTCCACATGTTACTTTGGATTATAAATGCATCCGTTTTAGGCGAATCTACTAATGAAGATGTTGCAGAATTTATATTGAAATATGCCACATTTCGATTACCTGACAAAAATATTTCTCCAACTCCATATGAACGAGTAAATAATCACCAACGTCATAGTCACAACTATTATTGCCTTAGAAACAAAAAAAAACAGGATTTGCTAGAGTATGTCGATTTGGATTTTCTCGACCTGTCACGAATAACTTGGTTTTAAGAGATGCTGTTACATTTGTAGCAGGTCGTAAAGCATTGAAAAGTAGGTCGCGATTGTATGATCTTCCAAGAAACGAAGAAGAAGAAAATATCAATGATTATAATCCTGATGTTTTGTTAGCTTGGGAAGGAAATATAGATTTACAATTTTGTGGTGAAGTATCAAGAGCTATTACTTGGTATATTACGAAATACAAAACTAAGCCAGAAACAAGTAATATCGCACAAGATGTATTCCAAAATTGTATCCAATCAAATTCTACGATATGTGGCCGAATATATGTTATGTGTTGCTGTTAGTTTTACCGCTCTATGGTACTAATTCTAAAATAACTGTTAAATGAATAAACATTAACGATATCAGAAATAAAAAATTAAAAAATATCAATGATATAAAATTAATAAATAAAAATTCTACATACATTTTTTGTCTTAACATGGTAGATGATTATTATCCAAAACGTCCAGTAAAGTTAGGGACGTGTACCTTATATGAATTTATTGAAAGGTTTGATTACGTGAAATTGAAGCCACTTGATTCTAGCATAGAATGTTATAAATTCGAAAATATTTACATAAAAAAACGAAAGCATTTACATCTTATTAATCATTGCAAATATAATGTTAATGTTCAACCAGAAAAATTTTATCACTCAAATATACATACTCAAAAATACAACACATAATTAAAGGTGAGAACTGTGCTGATATAATTAATTATTACCAAAAATTATAAAAATAGTGAAATAAAATTTTTTAAAGTAAATTATTGCTCTTTAAAAAGATCACACATAATATCACTAAAAACTCTTACTGACCCAATTTTGTTTCGCTTATACGTTTTTGTCTATAAGATCCACGAAAAAGTAGTTATGTTTCATTATTTGTGAAGAGGATCAGGATTATTTGATGTAAATGATAGTAAACTAGTAATGCTAATAAAAGTCTTGATATATTCCTAATAAATTCTTATAAAATAAAAGAAATAAATTTTTAGAAAATAAAAGATTTTTGTTTTTATCGAACACAATTAAGGGGAGGTTCTGGTCTAGAACTTCAAAAGAATCGATTTTTTTTGTTGCATTTTTTGAATGTTTAACATGTCTATAATATGCTCCTAAAACGATTTTTTGATTACTTAATTTTTAACGAAGATATAGCGTGTTGAAAGGCAGCGTGCACAGCCGGTGCTGTCTGTGCGCGCGACGCTCGGTCTTTTCGGATGCCTCTCACTGCGGCAGCCCTTTTTAGAAGCATTATGAAAAGATTCTTTTATCCTATGTAGGTATATTTTCTCGCAGGTATTGGTCCACATTAGTATAAAATTTTGTCCTTTATATATATAGAGGTCACTAGTGAAATTTCAAAGGGAAAAAGCATTGGTATTTCAGTCTTAGTTGTGACTGATTCGAGCCCGGTGATCACGTGTTAAGCAAATAAAAACAAAAAACAGTTGTTTACACACGTGTTCAAGATGCCGAATTCAAGAAAAACAACCAGTCATGACACATATCGACCAAATCGACCGCGAAAAAGAAAATATTGTGGAAATCAGCACAGTATCGAACAAGAAACTGAATATGCCAGTGCGGCGGCAGAGAAACTGAAAGATGTAGAATATGACGATATTATTACTGATGCAGGAATTTCTTATGTGATTCTTGACTTTTCGATGGTGTTCAATTTCCTTTCAAACATTTTGAAGTGTAAAGTGTGCAACAGTGAGATACATTTTAAACGTGGCAACGAACGCGGACTTGGTTTCAATTTGATTGTCACGTGTCAGTGCCCGACTTATCACCACGTTACATCGGGTCGGCTAGTAAATTAAGCGTATGAAATCAACAAACGAATTATGTTTGCCATGCGACTCCTTGGACTTGGTTTTCGTGCTGTAAATATTTTTTGTTCGATTATGGAATTGTCAAAAGGTTTTTCTCGGGCAACTTATTACTCTTTCGTTTCGAATTTGAATACAGCATCAAAAGCTGTGTTTCAACAGTTGCAGCAGAAAGCATTCAAAGAAGAAAAGTTAAAAAACGTGGAACATGGAAACGAAGAAGATCATTTATCTGTCTCTGGTGATGGTACCTGGAAGAAAAGGGGATTTTCTTCGTTGTTTGGTGTGACTACTTTAGTTGGGAAATATACACATAAAGTTCTAGATCTGGTTGTAAAGTCTTCGTATTGCCAAGTTTGCAGTAACTGGGAATCAAAAAAAGGAACGCCTGAATATACAGCATGGAAATTGACTCACGATGACGAATGTGGAGCAAATCATGAGGGAAGCGCGGGAAAAATGGAAGTGGATTCGATTCGAGAAATGTTTTCGCGGTCTGTGAACATATCCAAAGCTATGTTTGCATACTACATCGGTGACGGAGACACAAATACTTTTAAGGCCTTATTAGAACTTAATCCATACAACGACTTGGTTGTTAGTAAACTGGAGTGGGTGGGACATGTCCAAAAAAGAATGGGCTCTCGGTTGCAAGAAGCGAAAAAAAAGTATACTGCGGAAAAGAAAGCAACCACTGCGGCGCTCGAAGAAGCAAGTGTTACCGCGCCAAAATGGGGTACACGAGGTGGACGAGGAGCACGAGGTGGTCAAGGTAGTCGTGGTGGTCAAGGTGGCAGAGGGGGCAGAGGCGGGCAAAATACGTCCTCACAAAGAACAGAAACTCCTAAAAAAATCATGACGCTTACTTTGGGTTTAATTAATAAACTAACCTTATATTTCGGCTTGGCAATCAGACGTCACCCTGATTCGGTTGAAGATATGCGCAATGAAATCTGGGCCACTTTCTACCACAAATCTTCAACAAACGAAAATCCTCAACACGATCTTTGTCCACGGGGACCTGATAGTTGGTGCAAGTACAACGTCGCGAAAGCTACTGGGAAACTGGACGAATTTGATCATAAACCTGCTCTTGATCAAACTATTCAAGACCTGATTCGTCCAATTTATGAAACTCTTACAGAAAACCATCTCTTACAACGATGCCTCGGCGGGAACACGCAGAATGATAATAAGAGCCTCAACGCGTGTATTTGGAAGTTTGCGCCAAAACATCTGCATTGCAGCGTGAAAACCGTGGAAATTGCTGCTTACATGGCAGCATCTATTTACAATGAGGGTTATTCTGCTGTGCTCAAAATTATGAACGTCATGGGCAATGGAATCGGCGTGTACACTAAGATCCTCGCTGAAGAAATCGACACCGCGCGCATCCAGCAAGGAGAGGCAAGCTTGAAAGAGCTGGTTAAGCAACAGAGATTACAGAAACGACGACATTTAATGCAACAAAATGAGTTGTATGAAGCAGAAGAAGGGACCGTATATGGGGCTGGCATAGCTGATTGAACGTAAGTTGAAAAAACTTGTGAAAAGTTTGCATTACAACGTCGAAATGCGCCTCGAAACTTTAAACGCGTTTTTTTCGAAACAACGTTTTCAAGTGCGCGGTGCAACATAGCTCTTTTTTCACTTGTCGAATCGTCTTGGAATAAAGTGGTTTATCTTTAGTAATAAATTGATAGTACCATGAACCTTAAAGATTCAATAAATGTTAACAATAAGTAATTTTTTGAGTCGTTTTTAATACAAGAAAAATGTGAAAATTTAGCTCTTTTTGTTTAAGCTAGTATAATTTATTCAAAAAACATCCGAATTTGACAAATTTAGGTTCATGGTATCGTGACAATCTTAAATTAAACAAATTTCTTTATACTCAATGTTTCAGATCAGTGTACGAGCTTGGGTGATGCATGGCGCAAGTAGGTGTCCGTCGCACAAAGACTTTTTGACTAGTAGCTAGAGCCGCCATTTTGTTTTTTTTCGAAAAAAAATTTTTTTCTAAGTCTCTATTTAACAATAAATAATGTTTAAACACTACATGTTGATTTCTTATTTTAAAATAGCAAAAAAAATTTTTTTGAAAACACTCGATTTTGCAAGCTCTAGACCAGAACCTCCTCTTAATCTATAATATAATATGAAAGTATGTAAAATAATTTTAATCTTGCAATTTCTCAGTTTTTAAATATTAATAATTTTGAAATGCAACTTAATTATGCTTTATCTTGACTATAATACTTTACCCGACTCTCCCTCATTTCATTCAAAAGTCAATCAAATAATTGAAAAAATTAGATTAAGAGTACATCGAAGTACTCCTATATGATTAAGTGAGAACATATTTGCTATTTTGAATATATGAAACACTAATGTGACTTATATTTTGAACAATAAGAAAAATTTTGACATAACAGATTTCAGTGTTGTTCAAAATGAGTTTTGACAATTAATGATGTATGATGCGTGAAAGGTAAAAACGAGCATAAAGATGTTATCACATCAAAATGTAAAATATTTTTCCTGCTACTTGCATTCAAAGTGATACATTTCGTGGCGATTTTCAGCCTTCAAAGTGGCACTTTTCTAGCTCTCTTATCAGTGCATAGGCATGGAAAAGTAAGCAGCTCGCATGCGCGTTGCGCGAGACGCTGTCAGCAGTCAGAATCGCCAACTGATACGTCATTACGGCGCTCCAACCTAACTACGAATCGCAATTGTTTTTCTTCGCACGACATAAAAAAATATTAGGGAGCCATCATTATGGACGAAGAGTTGCCACCTCAAATTGCTGCAAAAGTAAAAAGAGCACAAGAGAAACTTGTGCCATCGCAGTCAATTGATAAATACGACTACGCGTACAATGCGTATTTAAATTGGAAAAATCAAATGAAAGTAACTTCGAATAGTGAAAACATTCTTTTGGCATATTTTGAGACTATTTCTGAAAAATATGTTTTAAGCACACTCTGGTCTATTTTTTCTATGATAAAAAGTAAGTTAAACCAGATGGAAAACATCGATATATTGAAATATAACAATTTGAAGGCACTCTTAAAAAAGTTGAATGTGGGCCATCAACCAAAGCAAGCAAAAGTATTTACTTCGAAACAAATAGAAACTTTTTTTAACGATGCACCAGACAGTCATTATTTGGATATCAAAGTAAAACAAAAATTTATTATACACCCATAATAATTTATTTTTTATTGTTATTTTGATTGTATCGTTTATTTAGGTTATTTTAATTTTTGGCCTGCTTGGAGCTCTTAGACACGGAGAAATGCCGAAAATAAAGATGCACGATATTGAAGATCATGGTGAAATCATCCGTGTGCGATTGAGTAGCGATATCACAAAAAATCATCAGCTTCGTTCTTTTATAATTGATGGAAATTTTCGTAACATTGTCAACAAATACAAAGCTCTACGTCCTCAGAATTACAAGGAAGATCGATTCTTTGTACGTTACGAGAAAGGCAAAAAAAAATGCACAAGGCAAGTGATAGGCGAGCATAAATTTGGTGAAGCTTAAAAAACAATTGCCTCTTTCTTAAATCTACCCGATGCAACCCTTTACACTGGACATAGTTTTTGCCGTACGTCTGCAACAATGTTAGTTGACGGAGGAGCTGATTTAGTCGCCTTACAATGTCACAGAGGGTGGAAGTCGTCTCAAATTGCAATGAAATACGTGGATGAGTCGATACGCAATAAAAAACAAGCTGCACATCAAGTGACATCAGCAATAAATCTAAATCCAAGTAATACGCCATTTTTCAAAGATTTTTTTTACACATTATTAAACAATTTTTCATTCTACGTTTTTACAAATCAAAAATTATACTAAAATTATTTTTATAATACAGTAAAAGAAACGGAAACTCCTGTTGCACCTGTAGTTGAGTCACAAGAAAAACTGTCTGAGGAAGATTTGTATTTTCTCTCTCTTGAAGTTCTTCCAGACTTGGATGAGGCTTTTGAAGATGTTGAAAATAACATATGTTTATGGAAGAGCAAAAGCAATTTTTGGATAATCAGCCAGGTATACTTTCATACGATTTAAATCATAATAATGATTATTATTTAATATTTTGAATATATAATTTAAAATTGTTATGTACAATTAAAATTCAAATTTACAATTTATATTTCCAAATTATAATATTTTACAATTTAAATTTACAATTTATATTTACAAATTATAATTTTTTACAATTTATAATTAATCTATGATTGTAGGATCAAAGACAAAAGAAACATTTCAAGGTTCATCAACAAAGGAAAGTCCTGAGACAGATTTTGATGAAACTTTTGACGCAGCTGATGAGCTAAACACTGAAAGAAATCCACTCAAAGATGTAATTAACGAAGAAATTCCTTTAGCCAAAAAACCAGAAATTGAACGAAGAGAAACAGAAAAAAAGTTATTTTTCAATTGAATAATTGTGTTTTTAATTTTCACAAATAATTTACGTAAAATTATTTTGTTACTGAACATTACTTTAATTTTGTGATACGCTACTATATGATATTATATTAGTCTAATTACATCAGCAATATTCTAATTGTAATAGTAATTTTTAGTTTTTTCTCAATTTATTCGATAAAATGTTTACGACATGTTGAAAATATATGTTCATTACCAATAAAAGTTTTTAACTCTTTAATCACCGTAACGTCGCCCCACTACAGCAGTCAGCCGCGCGCGAGCGTGCAATCGAAGCGCGTCCATTTCGAATAACGAGATTGTTCAGGAACGTATTATATTGGACGGTATCCTTATAATGTATATATTTTTTTAAATATATTTATATGATTGTAATATATAAATTAGATGTTATGTAATGTTATTACATAAAAATTGCAATAATAATTACATTAATAATGAAATTAAAAATAAAAAAATAATATGGAAACAAAATTAAATATTTTGTGAAAAAGTTAGGAAGAAGGCTGATAAAAGAATAAATAAAACAATTATAGTTCAGTTAGATAAATTTCTGGTTTGTTCAACAACAATAAATTTTGTTTTTATAAATAATTATTATATTAACCTCAATATGTCATGACTTGAATGAAAAATAAAAGTAAAATCTTAATTCTTAGGATTTTCTAAAAAATTATGATATTGTTCAAAACAAAACTTGGGACACAATGAAACTTGACATATTTTGCACATAAATTTTGTCCTTTTAGAGCTTTTCGTTGAACATTGTTTAGCTTTGTATGTACACCAAATACAACGTTTCTCTGTACTTCTGCATAGAATGTGTTTTGCTAAATCAGATAGTTTGGGCGGGATTCCACGTTTACGAGACGAAAAATAAGAAATTAATTGTACAACCAAATTTTGTCTAAACAATAATTGAGATACAGTTTTTGTAGAGGATCTACTCAATTTATATATTATAAAAGAATTTAAAATGCAAAGATCTATCACAAAAAATACTACGTATTTCCACCACTTTCTGTATTTTCTGGCAATTTCATAATAGCTCCGATTTTGGTCACATAAATCTACACCATTCATGTATTGTACGTACAAATCGACCGGTTTTGGAAAAGGCAAAGACGTTTTATTTCCTTTATTTGTTTTTCTGTTCTTAAAACATTTTTCGGTTGGATCACAATTATTTGATAATAAACACACGTCGCGCTTATCGTGCCACACAGTAGCAGTCAAAGTATT
>JABFPM010002301.1:0-17082 GCA_022817325.1 Idris sp. 1 HC-2018 | reverse complement strand
TATGATTTTTTAGAATTTGTAATACAATTTATTTTGCTGTGTGCAATATTGGGGTTTTTTCCAAAAAATCAATTATACAAACGACCCTCTATAACTTCTAATGCTAGTGAAACGAGTTTTTTAAAATCTATTTGGATTCTTACAAGGTATAAATGTTTATTATTAATTAATCAATAATCACTTATTTTGAAAAAAAAGAAATTTAGACAACTGATACATTTTTTTATAATATTCTTTTTTATATAATATTTCGTTGTTGCCTTTCCAAAATTTTAGAAAAATTTATTTCTATAAAAAAAATAAAATTTATTTTAAATCTGGTCAAGTTTTTTCATAATTCGAGAGATTATCTTCTTAAAATATTTTTAAAACATTGCATCAATTGCTATTACTTATAATACAGTATTGTATGTACAAGTGCGCCTTGGATTGAAATAGTGTTATTGCGAGACTGATTCTCAAGTCCCTTTGGCGCAGAGGATAGCGCGTTGGACTTCTAATCCAAAGGTCGTGGGTTCGATCCCCACAAGGGATGATGATTTTTTTTTAACTTTTATTTTCTTATTTACATTAATTGTACATATAAAATCCAGATCTTTAATAAAATAATTTTTTATTTACTTTGAAAAAAAAACGTTTAAAATGTATTATTTCTAGGAAAAAAAGTATTTGGTTATTATGTCTGGCTTCAGCTTTGAGCCAAAGTACAACTGGTCCGTGGTTAAATATTGTCGGTAGTGTTTTTGAATCGAGCATGAACCAAGTGAGTATTTTATTGATTTTTTTATTCGAAGTATATATAATATTTAAATTATATAATTATTTATTTCGTAGGATGAATCTGATAATTTGGTATTTTGGACAATAGTGATAAGCAGTGCTTTAGCTTTGGCAATTACAAATATAATGGATTATTTTCAAGGACACCTCAAAATGGCAATTAACATAATGTTGACTTTATCTTGTTCGATGTTCATCTGGATTTTATTATTAGACAACAATATGCTTACTTTCCACAAAGAAGAATTATATACTGCAATAATTTTGGGAGTCGGTGTATGCTGGTCAACTTCAGCACTTTTCTTGGAACTTACATCTGAAATGGCATTTCCAGTATCAGAAGCTATTGTGGGTTGTTATTTGATATTTTTCTCAAACGTGATTGGATCAGTTTTTTATATACTGCAATTTATTCCAAATATGGGTATTTTTAATCATCAATTTTTTAAATATTTCAAAACATTATATATTTTCATTTTCAATTTTCTTTAATTGTTTTTAAATTAGGTATAAGGTGGTCAACTAATTGTGTTTTTGGAGCTCTCATTTTATCCTCAATTTTAGTATTTTATGTAAAAGAAAAATATAATCGTTCAAAATTAGAGTAAGATATTTTTGTTATTTTAGTATAACTTATATTTAATTAACCCTGTAACGCCGAGACCCATTTCTAATTCAAAAATCATGATTTAATGAGTTTTTCTGGAGTTTAAAAATCGAAAAAATTACTAAAAGGCAAAAAAAATGTTTTTTGGGACTTTTGACAGTTGTTTATAACAATTAATTGTTTCTAACAAATGAATTAGTATTGTTGGTAAAATAAATTTTACTTGATGAGATAGCATTATATTTAACTTAATTTTATCATTAAATTTCAAAATATTATTCATAAAAAACGAAAATTGACCTATGTTGCAATATTGCATCATTCGGCGCTAGAGGGTTAAAAAAAGTAATTTAATTAAGATTATTTTTACTTTTACAGTGTTATAGATGATTCCTACATTTCATTATTGAGTAGCAAATCAGAATCCAGTTTGACAAGTAGTATTGACGAAATATTTAACAAATTTAATAAAAGAAGCAGTAGCTGATTTTATGTTTTATTTTTAAAAATATAAAGCATAATATTTTTCTACAACTAGAATTGTACATGCAAACAAGAAAACATTGTAATTATAATTAATTTTAATCCTAAATCATTATAAAATTCAATAAAAAATATTTTTGCCAAGTCAAAATGACCGCGAGATAAAAGACAAGCTTCATTTATATTTGAATCCAAGTTTACTTCATGGAAATTCATAACAAGGTTTGAATTCTAGTAATTTTTGTAGTGTAATATCCCTGTAACAGCCAACACTGCAGAGAACAATATATAGAACAGCTGACAAAAATAATCTAAAATGTCAAAATATTGCTCCTATCTTTAATCAAGTTAGAAAGATTGTACAATTTAATTTAAAAAATGTGTTTCTTCTCTGTGTTTCATTTCAAAACGTTTGTGATAATAAATTTAAAGTGCCAATCACTTCTTAATCAAGATTGATTAAATTTTTTGGGTACAATGAAAGATTTATATTTAACAAAGTTTTTTAATTATTTAATACACATATAATTTCGATATAAAAAATTTATGGCCAAAAATGAAATCTGCATTTAACGTGCCAGATAATACAATGAATGCGTGGCACCAGCAAGTGTTTGCTGTT
The DNA here is from genome assembly GCA_022817325.1 of Idris sp. 1 HC-2018. Classification (NCBI taxonomy): domain Eukaryota; kingdom Metazoa; phylum Arthropoda; class Insecta; order Hymenoptera; family Scelionidae; genus Idris; species Idris sp. 1 HC-2018. Next base: position 14,590 of record JABFPM010002301.1, on the reverse strand, counting down.
GATGCCAAGTACAATTCAAAACGTATTACAAATCAGCCAAAATTTGGTAAGCAATAATTAATCAATAAGTCAATTTACAAATATTCCAGTTTAGAAAATTGATCATTTTTGTTATCTCATAGGTATTTTATATATTCGTCGAAGAAGTCAACTACTTCGAAAAAAGGACTGCAATAATCCTGAATTACAAGCACAGTACATAAAACTCCGATCAGAATTACTGCAACGAAGGTACGGTGATCTAAACGACACGAACAGTCTTTTATCTGAAAAAAATTCTCAAACTTCAGACGGTGCGAGGGACCTGAGACAAACACAACAAGTGACAAACACAACCAGTTTTACTTTTGCTGGCGTGCACCATGTGTTTGATCAGCATAGTTCGCCCATATCCATGGTCAAATTTGCAAACAATGAGCCCTCGAAATTTTGCTGTGCCTCTCTCGACGGCTCCATGTCAATTTGCGAGGCTATGTGTAATCCCCCAAAAGTCACGGCCCTGGTTCAGGCCCACGCCAAAGGCATCACAACAGTCAACTGGAGCACTAGCAACGATCTCATCGTTTCCTCCTCGTTGGACACGTCCATCAGACTCTGGTGTCTTAGGTCAGACTCGAAATTAAACTGTTTAAGAACTGTCTCAGATCAGTTTCGCTCGGAAGTACTTTGCTGTGCTTTCGTTCCGGCGAATAACAATTTTGTAGTTGCCGGAAATTCTCGTGGATTTTTACAAGTTTTAAACGTGTCCACGGGAAAGTATACGAGAGGTGGTACAGCATCTATAGGAGGAAAAGTAAAACAAAAAAATAAAATTATAAAGAACAATTATAATATTGAAAAAAAATAATTTAAATCTTTTTTCAGATTATGTCTTTGGCTTGTGAAGAAAGTGGGGGTTCATTAATATGGACTGGAAACGACAGAGGAGTTATAACTTGTTTTCGGTTGGAATCTGGTTCGGGAAAATTGTCCAAGCTTCGACGTTTGGAAAGAACCGGGGGATTTATCAGCAGTATTTCGTGGCGATCGTGGCTCTCGAGACACTCTCCGACACCGGCCTTGCTAGTCAGCAGTGCGTGTGACACTTTATTTTTGTATCGCATCGCAAATGATCATGGTTCTTTAGTGTTATGGAAAAAGTACCCAATCAAACATAAGTAAGCACAATTTAAGACAAAAATATAAATTAAAAAAATGAAAAACGGTTCAACGACTATACTGCTTCAGAATCAAAATTTAAAGTCAGAATTAGTCTGAAATATGAAACAGATAAATTGAATTTGAGCTTAATTTTTCATTTTATTTTGTTGTCGAATTTTTAGATTCTGTATGAAATAGAAAACTATAATTTTTGTAGTTGAAACTATATGATATTGCATGTAAATTCAGCCAGAAACATTCAAGTTTTCTTTTTCATACAAAATCATAAAAATTTGACAATAAAATAATATGAAAAATTAAGCTCAAATTCAATTTATCTGTTGTATTTGTCTGACTAATTCAGACTTTCAAGTTTAAACCTGAAACAGTGTGATCGTTAGACCAGGGTAGTTTGTAAATATTTTATGAAAATGATTTTCCAGACAAAATTTGGTTCGATCAACATTTTGTCCACAAATGAGCACTTGTCTGGTGGCGTCGGGCTCCGAGGACGGTTCTATTCATCTGATCGATTCGACAAAAGAAGGAAAAGCAGCTCGAGTTAACTGGCTACTTGGTCACGCTGCACCTACTCTTGCACTTTCGTTCAATTATAATGAGACCCTGCTTGCTTCTGGCGACCAACAAGGACTCGTAATTTTGTGGAGTAATCGACAAGGCCACTAATAACAACAGTCGCTGTATTGTGCCTGTGTACTTAAAAGACAAGTTTGTCACTTCAAAAAATAATTGTTCTACTCGAGGGAAATTATGTGATATTTTTATAATTTTTAGTTGCAGTAAAACGAGAAAATAACTATTTTCAAATAATTGAAAGAAACTAAAAGAATAATTAAAAGAGGTTGTAACTTTAACAATTTAAACGAAGCCAATGTAACAATTTTTAGGATAAAATTATTCATTTTTTTAAAGTTATATATTGATATAATTTACGTATGATATATATTACAATTTATATAAATAATGTAATTAGCATTATTGATTGTATAATAATTAATTTTATCTGTGTTATAACTTGTTCAAATTATATTATTTAATTCAAGTATGTTAAAAGACATGTTTTAGTGAGTAAATAAATGTACAAACAAATTTTATAGTCTATAGAATACATGTTTTATTTTATTTCAAAATTTAAATAATTTTGTCATTTATAATGAAGAAGTGCAAAATGACATACAAAGGTTTTGACTCTTCATGTAAATAATATATATATTTATGTATAATATGTATAATATTCCAATCTGATGAAAAATTAATTACAAAGTTTGTGTTGATTGCCGACTTAAACTTTACAATGAACAAAATTAATAAATGTAAGATGATTCTTAAATATTAAAGCGCGATAAAAAGCAAGCTGCTATTGCATACAAAATATCGCCCAGTACCAATTTACTTTTAATAATATTAAAAATACACTTTTTTTAATATCTTTAAAAAATTATTTTTAATGATATTAAAAACAAATTTTTTACATTAAAAATTATTGATGAAATTATTGACAGTAAGATAACCGTTAAAATTATTTTCCATTTCGCAGAAAATTCGTATAAGAAACTATACGATAAAATTATTGCATTCGGAAAATTGTTGATACGATAAAATTATTGTCTTAATTTATGTCAGTTAAAACTTAAATTCTTATTAAAATGTTATGTTCCTAAGTTAAAAATCATCCAATGCCCTATACTTGCACATTGATTCTTTTTTTTTTACAATTCCTACAAATTTATAAAAATACCAAACTTTTTTTCTTATAAATTCAAAATTTTCGTATAAAAAATTGCATAGTTTATTTTTTGTAATAAAAGACGCAAATATTGATCGAAAATACAAGTGGTTTTATAAATTGTAATCAAAATTGTTCTAAAAGGTGTATAATTTTGTATAAAAAGCAGTCGTTGTTTCTTTCTATAAAAAAAGTCTTAGTTCGTATCGATTGATATTAAATTTGAGTCATATCACACATTGTGCATCCTTAAAACTTACACATTAATATATTAATACCAGATAGCGCACGAACGAGAATACGTATGCAGATATGTTTGTACACAAAGAGAAAATATTGTGCGCTCTTACAATATTGACAACTTTCGAAGATTACATGTTTACCAATTCGTGTAATTTATTCACAAATCATATATTTGTATCAAATTGTGTTGAGTACAAAAAAAATATATAAAATAAATTGCTTTTTACATACTCTTTATATATAAAATATAAAAGAAATCATTTTTGTTTACTATTATTCCACTGACGAAATAATAAGGTCTATGTTTTTTCTTACAGCTTATGATATAAAAAAAATTCTCATAATTTAAAAATCATCAAAATAAAAGAAATGTTGAGTTGATACCTGATTATTACAGTAATCGATTATTTAATAGAGAAGCTAAACTGCCATTTTGCGCGTGGATACATTTAATTCAATAAACCAAATTACAAAAAAAAAAACAAATTTTGTTTGCCTTGAAAAGTTTGCTCGTTTTTTGTGCTTTCAGGAATAAATTTAAGTACGTGTTTGAAATTGGCAGTAAATGCATCGCTTAGATTTTTTTCTTTTCTTTTTCATTGAATTAGTGCATTAAAATTCCCATTTCGTTGCGGAATCGAAATCTGTATCACCAAGACGCAAGGCGCCATTTTTACCAGCCGTTAAGTACCGGCCATCAGTGCTTTTGATGCACAAACGCGATGGCTCGCGGAGCTCCAAATAAAATCCAGATTGCGATACGTCGGAGTCAACTGTAACACCATCTGCATCGGGGTGCCAGTATTTTCCATTTTGTCCTGCAATAAATTAAAATTATATTTGTTATTTATAAAATTTTATTTTTTAATACCGGCAGCTTTGTTCCACTTTTCTTAATTTTTGTATATTAAAAAAGTATTCATATTAAACCCATCTATAACATGTAATACAATTGCAAGAAGCTTGGAAGGTTTTTTTTAAAATATTCTTTCTAAAAAGTTCGTATTTTCAACAAAATGAAGACTTATTTCTATTTCAATTATTTTATCATTTTATTCAAATAAAACAACTCTAATAATCATTTTTAACTTAGAATTGATACATTTTCATTATATGAGTTGTGTTAAAAGAAATTATTGAAACAACTATTAGGAAATCATATTAATACTATAAAGCATAATTCAAAACGTTTGAATTAAAATCGATTGTTCTGAATGTAACCTAGATAGTAAATAGTAATTGCAAATTTACCGACATTTCGAATTTCAATAAATATTTTCAAGACAAAATCAGCAAGCTGGTAATTACCGATAAAAGCAGCTTTTTTTTAATTTTAAAAATAAAAAATAATCAATTACATACAAATGTGAAACTTTTAAATATGTTATCAAAAGCAATTTTAAATACAATTTCATTGTAGTAGTAAGAAAATAAAAATTATGGAACTTAAGGGACATATTTAAGACTATTCTTTTCTTGTGTTCCTTGACCTCTCAAATACATAAATAAATTTTGGCCAAATGAAAAAACGTTTTTGAAAAACTTCACGCAGTTCATTGATATTTTACAAGTAAATTTATCAGTAAAAAATTCCATAATACATGTATTTTTAATTGTGAAATGAATTCAATATTGTAAAAAATAAGAAGGCAACTCAAAAAACTTTAAACATTTTTAAAAGTGAAACAACACTTTAGACATTATAGACATGAGAAAAAGTATCCCTTTGGGGGGTTAATGCATAGGCAGGTATACAATTACTTGATATAACCTAATTTGTCAATTACTACATGTATATCCTACAAAATCTACTAAGGCTTAAAGTATATAATTGTTTAAAACTGCAACATTTCAATTATATTCGTTTTATTATAAGACTTATTTGCTTTTTAATTTTTATTGTTTCATTTAATCGGTAATTTCCGATAATTTTTAATTGAAAGTTACCGACAAAAGAAGTTTTGAGTTGTAAAGATGCATATGTTAGTTATTAATAAAAGAAAAATGATTTAAAAGCTTTTTTAAATAGTGCAGCAAAGTTGCCCCATTTGACAGTATATTTTGAAATATAAAAAAATTACCCTTAAATCTCACGATGCCACGTTCGCAGCGTTCAACTCTGATAGTTTCGTAGTTAGCTTTATTGCACTCAAGTTTCGAGCTGACCGCGCTTTTCGGTCCAACGAAGCCTTGCTCGCATCTCAAAACTAAAACAGGTCGGTTCATCAAGTAGAAATAATATTTGCAAACATCAGAGTCACCAGCGGTTAACGAATCAGCATTGGCGTAAAGATGTCCGGAACGTTTTGTTGCTAGGAATTTTCCATTGTTGGCACGCAACGCTACGGTACCGTCCTCGTGCTGCCACACCAGGTCGAACAGGGCATTCGACGAGCGTTTCAGCTCGGAAGCCTGGATACCACCGCCAGCCTCCAGGGTCCAGTAGCGGTCCTGCATCGTGCGCACGTACCATCGCTTTGTCACGCGATCAAATTCGAGCTGGAATGTCTCGTGACCGGAAATTTCATCCTGATTAGCCGTAACGTCTACTCCTATAAAAGCGAAGTTTTTTTCACTTATTTTGCACATAAATGATTGTAACTACAAATTAGGTCTATGGAATTTTAAATATTTGCAGTAGTTAGATTTTATGTTGCAATTGAATTTAGTAATGAGTTTAGTGTTGCTGTAAGTATTGTGGAATTTATTACAGCTTTTATTTTTTTAGTACTTGTAGGTAAAAAAAGTTGTAATTTTTTTCAAGTTACCTTGTTTTACGGATACATAACGTTGGTTTAAAGCAGCAACAAACGATGCTTGGGGAAGTGACTCTTCCAAAGAAAATAGTTCGTCTCGTGTAACTGTGTTGGACCGCGTTTTAAGTACAGCTTTACTTCCAATTGGCGCTAAATAAGCTCCGTTGATATCTCTGTAATACAAATTATTCATTTTATTAATCTCAGCAAAAGAATATGTTTTCTTCAATAAAAAAAATAATCAACAATTTGCCATGAATTAAATATTAATATAAATATTTTAAGAAATTTCTTTTATATAACTATAACATACAATCTATGCATATCATTTACACAACTTTATAAATCATTACTTCCTTTTATTGAATTCAATTGACAAGTTTTTGAATTTCAAATGATGTATGCTAATAATTGTATTTGTTTTTTTAAACTTTACGCAATTTTTTCCTGTACAATTTTTTAAAATGAAAATTATATTCATGTTTTTTTTCTTTCTTTTTATACTATAAATCAATAAATTAATATTATTATATGATTTTTATTTACATTGATAATATAATATATTTATAATTACATTTTATTTTTTAGAGTACAAAAATGAAATAAAATTTGCATGTATATTATAATAATTGAAATTCATTGGTTATAAAAAATAGCTGACCTGAGTGCAAGTAAGCCTGCATGAAATTCAGCGGCGTATAAACAATCGCGAGTACAGGTATCCAAGAGTTTACCATCGCGCGCGAGGTATTTGTTATTGCATGTATGTAAAGCATAGTGGCCTCCCTCGGTTTTAGCGCTGTTTCCATCAGATAAAATGGGGTGAAATTCGAGAGTAAACAGGGTATCCTCGCCCCATGGCACAGGGGCGTCCACGTGAATCTCGTCCTGCATAGCACTTAAATGAGCAAAACGTTTGCGTCCGGCAGATCGTAAATTTACCTGCAATCAGTTATCATATAAATTATATTTTGAAAACACCATTTCTACTAAAACACAGTTTTAAAATGAACACAAAAAAATCTGCAAAATTATGTATCTTGTTACTAACTACAGACGTATATAATAATATAAATTATAAAATTTATAATAATAATTATAGACATTTTTCTAACAAGAAAAACTGATTTTTAATTATCATTTAATTAGATTGAGTTGTCAAGCTCCATCAGAATACTAATGATTTTATTAAAAAATGATTAGCATTTTGAATTATCGTCATCACATAAAATTCATGCAATTTGTTGTTTAATTTAAATTTTTTTTAATTTTTTTGTCTTTTGTAAAAATATTTGATAGCAACCTGAGGTCTGGCAGCTAAATGGACAAGCCAATACTCGGCCTCGCCAGGAACTTTAGCGGTACACTTAAGCTCATCTTGACTCGAGCCCAAAAAGTATCCTCGTTGAATATTTTTTAAAGCCCACCGTCCGCTTCCTGAAACGATAACAATAATTTGAATGAGCCACGCCACCAGGATCATAACTCTCAATGGCCATTTAAATTTCAATGACCAACTCTCGGAATAAACGTGACTTGGAATTTAATGTCTGGTTAAGTGGTGCGTACCATTTGTATCGAGCTGAATTTGAAAAGCGCATCCCGGGTCCGAAGGATGCTCGGCCTCGCAGGTGACATTGCCGAACTGATCGACGGCCAAATAACGATCTAGATGGGATCGCAAAAAGACCTGGTGCTCGCTCCCCTCGAGGGTCCAAAGCTGTTTCTTTTTTAAACTCGCGCCGTTGGCGTTTATCTTGAAGCCAAACGTCTCGGCAGTTAGGTATTTAAATTTTCCATTGATTAAGCCAATCTGAAAAAAAGAAACAATTAGTTAGATTACATTTTCAAATGAGCTATTAAATTACTTTTATTTTGTATTTACTTTGCTATTTATGATATACATGTCAATTAAAAAAATGTGTAACCAGAAACAATACAAAACGAGGCTCTAACGAGGCTATTTGGTCTTGATGAAAATGCTCGGCTTTTAAACAAGTCGTCTATTTTGACTGTGAAAGCAGCACTCTTGAAGCATGCAATTTTAAGGGACTTGTTGGCACCGCTCCACAATTCCTCTTGATCTTAACGATGCACATTTTGTGGGTTCATTGTCAACAACGTTCAACGTTAATAAGTCTTAAAAGCATGATTCGCAATGATTCGTGTGATACATCAATGTTTGTAAGATAAACTTGTTCCAACTAGTTTTCTTTTTTCTTCTTCATACAAAAAACAAATTAATGGCAATCTATTTCAGTAACTAGAAATGCTCAGACAACACATTTCGCTGGCCATTATTTTGTTTCAAATGTGTTTTCAATATTTGAAATCTTTTTATTTTATATTTTTAACATATATATTAAATTGATAAACGTTTAATTTAATTAAAAAAGTGATTTTTTTATAGCAAGTAGAATTATTTCATTTCAAATGTGTTTTCAATAATTAAGATTTTTTTATTTTTTATCTTTACTTAACATGTATATTTAATTGAAAAAATTTTAAGTTAATTAGGAAATCACTTTTTTAACAAGTAATAAAATATTGTTAAAAAAATTATTAAACCAACTTTTACATTATATAAAAATAATTTTGTTCACACACGTACCGTCCAGCCAGTTCTGTCGATTCCATTTTCAACGTTTTCTGAACCGTTGCTTTGCATGGTAATGAGAAATTATTTAGGAACGTTTTTATACCGATAAAATCTGAAACAAATACAAACAAACGATTAATTAGACGGTAAATTGGATTTATCCGATTAATTGCAAGAAAAAAGAAACTTTCTTGTAAATTAATAAAAGTTCTCTTCTCATGTTATACTAAATTAAACTGTGAAACTTTACTAAAATACAACTTGTTCAAAAGTATCCTAAGAAGCTAAACATCAAAGCACTTTAGAGGTGTCAATTTTATGGATTCTCGCATGTGAAATATTAACTTTCTCGTGTAAAATGACAGGGTTGACACGATAAGTCAAATTTTAAAAGCAAGTAAGATAATTACAAATAAATTTCACCATAAATTTAATAATTTTTAAATTATATATATATTTTGTTTGTTTGTTCACATCTTGTAAATATTGATATGCCTGTTGTTTAAAGGTTCGCGAATAATTTTAATTTGCAGCAAGGATAATTAATTCTGGACGAAACGCCAAACTCGTAATTTCGCACGCGTTGAACGACGCAATGAGAATGCTAGGCTACAATGATTTTCTTCTTTTTTGAAATAAAAATAAAGACCAGGTAAATTACTGGGTCGTCCAACGACACATTAGCAAATTAAGCTTTGTGCCGCGGCTATTAGGAGGAATTCCACTTACAGCGAAGCATGTTCAACTTGTTGGTATAATGAGTAGCTATATACGCGATTTACCGTAATAATGATGTAACTTTTCAATCGTGTGCAACGAGTCACTATTCGCCACGATACAGTTTAAATTTCACGTTCAATCATCCGTGAATCTTTTTCCTTTCTAAATAAAAAGTAATGTCACAGGAATCTTTTTCTTTTAATAATACCACAGGAATCATTTATAATTTTTAACATACTTTTTTTCTAATTAAAAAAAAACTTTACCGGAATCTTTTTTTCTAAAATATTATCGCTGGAATCCTTTATAATTTTTACAATAATTTTTTATTATATATGATTTCGGTTTATTTACATTACATTTTTTTCAATTTAATAAACAAATTCGAGTTAATTAATTTTTTTTGCTAATTCATTTAAACTTTACATGATCTTACAGTTGAAATTTCTTTCTCGTTATACCAATTGAGACAAAAACTTTGTCTACGTTTCATCATTCTTTTCTTCATCACTTCTTTTACTTTTTGCTGCTGCAAATTGTTTCACAATAACTGTAATACATTTAATTAAATAAATGTATATTGAATTAGAACCTTTGTTCCAAATAATTGTTAATTGTGTCTTTTAATTGGTAAAGAATAAAGTTGCTGACAAAAATAAAAAAAAGGTAAGAAGTTAAGTGAGTTCTTTTCTCAGAAACCCGCAGAGGATGTTTATCCAAAGATAACGCGGTCTATTAATCCACCCTTTGATATCAGTTTCCGATTGATGCCATAAATTTTGATGAGATAACAAGAGCAAAAGTAAGCCGGATATCAATTAAATTACATCCTTGAAGACATTTTCAAGTGGCTTCATAATAATAATTTATCTGCACATAGGTGTAGTGCTGACAGATGACGAAAAAAAAAAAGTTTGAATATAAAATATATAATATTATTTACAACCAGTTTAATTGGTCAAATAAATCTATCGCTTGACAGGAAGTATCTGAGGAACACTAAATAACAAAATTGAAATGGTAACGGTATCGGACAAAATTCTATTGTGAAATTATAATAGAATAAGTTGTGCCATTATTGGTACATCTGTAAAAAATGTATAGATATCCTGCTTCATCAAGCTATGTACAATTTAAAATGTATAAATCTATAAAAAAATTTCTGTTAAAAAAATGTAATAAGAAATTCAAGTTTCCGTGCAAAAAAATAAATCTTTTTTCAATGGTGAAAGTGTCTTTTTAATGTTTTCATTTTCATGTTAAGAATTTTGTTTGTATTTCCCGTTATATTCCAGTTGGTACCGTTACGCCTATCATTTTTGTCAATAACAATTTTCTTTCTGCTTAATTGTGAAATATTATATGTAAAAATTTGTTTTAGTTCATTCAGTTTTGTACATAAAATTAAAATAAAGTCATAATAAAAAAACAGTAAAAACAAACTAAAAAGTAAAAAATAAGAAAATAATAACCAAAATAAAGAAATAAAATCAAAATATTTAAACAAAACAACAACAAAATTAAATTCATACTTATCTTGAACAGTTAAGTAAAAGAATGGCGCATTTTTTCATTATTGAATTGAATTAAGAGTAGTTGGATAATTGTTTTTCAACATAACTAATGACAGGTATCATGATGTATTTAAAGAATTAATTGTTAATCATATTCGTGTGTGTATATTCATTAATTACTAGTTTTTATATTTTATTATCATGTAACGTTATAAATATATATTACAATTATTATTTTTATTATGACTGTCACTATTAATCAAATACGCTTCTTTTCAAATATTGGCGATAATCATTGAACTGAAACATCTGTTTATAAGAGAAATAGTATTTAAATATTAATCTACAATCAAAAAAATGTTCATATTTGTTAATAAGAAGATATAGATTAAATAATTTTATAAGTTTTACATTTGATATAATTTATTTTTGATAAAATTCATTTTTTTTTAATAATTTTTATAATAATTATTATTATCAAACTTTTGATAAAAAATTTATTTATATTCCTAGTGGAATCGATGATTCTATCTTGTGCCTTAATTAGGTGAATTCGAGCATTATTTTCAAATTTTTTTAGCACAAGCTCATTATGTTCGTATACTTGTTTGTTTGTGGGGTAAATTCTTAGCGTATTTTCAATAGAGAACTCACCATCTGTTTCTTTTGATACTTTTTGCATCAATTCTGATATGTTCAGCTTGAATTTCTCCAATCCTCAAAGCACTCAGAATGTTGATGAACGTATTGTCACCTTTTTGACACATGTTTTCGTTTAGTTCACACAAAGAGAAAAATTCCCAAAAATGTACTATTGATTTCATATTTGTAGGCTGGTTAAAAACTTGATGCCCTCGAACTGGAGGTAGTTGAAACAGGTCACCGAAGAGCATCACATTGATTCCGCCAAATTCTTCTTCATTACTTTTCAGTTGTTTCAATCTATTTTTTATCATACACAACATTTCGTATGGCACCATAGAAATCTCATCTATGAACAAGAACTGGATGTGCCGCCACTTTCTACGCATGATTTGAAGGTAATTTCCAGTTAACTGTAACATATGCACAATACGACCATCTTTTTGTACCGGCAGCTTCAAAGCACTGTGTAATGTAGTCCCGTTTATCAGACGTGCAGCGACGCCGGTTAAAGCACAGACCTTAACTGATTGCACGTTACCTGTCAGAAACATTGTTTTATTGAAAATTGTTATTATATGAATTATGTGTATCTAACAACATTACCATAACAACGATTAATTTGATTTTTCAGTACTTTCAAGGTAAAAGATTTTCCTGTTCCAGCCCCATCGGTATTCTCTTTCATTCAAACCCTGAAGTTGGTTTTGAATAGAATTTGTCAGTTTATTAAAAAGATTTCGTTGTTTTAAATTCTTGGCATTCCGCGCTATATCAAACTCTTCGTCATTCATCTGATAATCGGTCTCATATTCCACTTCTTCGTGTATTTCAAGAGGTTCGTGCTCTTCTAGAACTTGAAATGCATGAACTTGAACTAGTGTGTTTTCCAATTCTTTGTCACGTTTTCTGTAAGTTTCCATGTACGCTGATTTTGATTTTAGATCTTCTTCCTTTGCAAGAAAAGCTTCTTTAGCAGAATCGAAAATTGCCATTACTTCGTTTTCATTTCTAAAAGGAGTGTACTGAAGAAGTAAACTGTAATAAAAGTTTTCAGGATCTCTTTGTGCTTTGAAATGTGGCACTCTGATTGTTGCTGGTATGGTTCTTCTCCGCATTTTTGAATTATCAGTCAATTTGAAGAATTGATCGACTTGTTCCAAAGGTATCTCTTCGTAAGCATCTTCATCACCATCAACTTCATTTTCAACCTTTTTGGGATAATGTGTTTCAAACAACATAGCGAATTCGATGAGAGGCTTATTTTCGAAATCGTATTGTGGATGATTAAGAGGATGCTTCTCATATCTCTCGAAAATGTTTGTATGATAACCAACAGCAGAGCCAGTTTCATTGAATTTTAATACCTTGTACCTCTGTTCTGGATTACGTGTATTTAAGAAAATACAACGTCGAGAACTTTCGCGCATTTTCAAGTGGCATAAACGAAATACACATTCGCACGCTGACACTTGTCTTTCTTTCAAAATCCGCATGCAACTTTTGAACAATTTCGTGGAAATATCCGAGTCTTCTCTACGAATTTCTTGTATTGCCCTAGCGACGGAAGAATCAACTCCTGTTGGTTCATTTTTGGATATATACGTTGTTATGCAGTAGGCGATAGCATCGTTTGTGTCGCATGGTTGTATGTCCATATTCCCTTTCCATAATTTCAAAAGTATGGGGTTGTAATTATTGATCCATTTCTCTTCTTCTCGTCTTTTTAATAGAACGATTCTTCCACCACTACGAACAAATTCTTCTGAGGAATGAGATACTAATTTAGTTTGTTGACATGGTTGCCGAGGGAATCCGAATCGACAGTATGCCGCTGAATTTTTGTTACAGGTAGCTGTATGTCTGTGAATTTGACATTTAATAACTCAATTTCTTAATTCGGGATCTTCTTCAGACGGCAATTCACATGAACAGACTTTATTTATTAGCTCCAATCCCTCTTGTGTGTCGTATCCAGGACATTCCTCTAACCATAGAACCATATGTAGATGGGCTTCCACGATTTTGAAATTCAATTCTCCACCAATAATCCTTTACTTTAGAACCGAAAATTTGTTGATTGTTTTTCAATAGTACCAACAAAGCCGATACTCTAATCATGAATTGACGACTGACAACAGTTGGAAATTTTTCAATCAACAATTGATTTTCTTGAACAGTTAGAGACTCTGGATTAACTCCATCACGGCCATCGGCAATCAAAAGAGCTTTGCGTATATCAATCCAATAAAGGTCGTTGCTACTGGATGTAAAGAAGAAATGAGGAGGTCCTAGACATCGAATTTGTGCAAGAAATTCAGTGAGAGCTGTGTTCCAGTATGCAGCTGATCCTCTTAAATTTTTTATGTAAAGGTGGACATCACTTATCATCCCATCCTTTCCCTGAATTTTTTTTCCACATGCAGCGATGGTTGATTTGACACGATAATATTCAAACATGGACAGGGCATAGAAGAGATAATCATTCCTTTGGAATCTAGAATCACTATCGAGGATTCTGAATTGGTAGTAATCTAAGGGTGATATTTTGACTATTTTTTTTTCTTTCAAACCTTTGATCCCATACGGAAATTTAATGATACCATGCGAACTCTTCTGCTTTCAATTCGTGGCTTTCGTTTACAATATTATCCGTTGTTTTTCGAATTATCTCGTTTAGTCGTGTTGAAACATTGATTTCTTGTTCAACATCTGGTTGGATGCAATCAATTGATCCCATGAGTGATGTTTGCATTGGTAAATGATCGATGGCTAAAGAATCTTCTTCGATCTATAATAAACAATTGTAAAGGTTATTTTTTATTTTCGTTAAAGCTTGGTGAATAAATTTACCGGAATATTAGGTTCTAATAGATGCAAGCTCCTGTCGTTGTTATTAAAATTTAAATCAACACTTTCATTTTCATTGTTTGCAGGAATGTGGATCACTTTTATGTAGTTGATTGTATAATCAACGTTCCTTGATCCGGTAGCTCTCTTACATATACGATTTAACTGCGGATCTCCGATACTTCTCGTGCACGTTGACGTCTGCGCGCGTTTCGCTGCGTTTCGAGGCGGGCCTCTCTTTGACTTAAAGTATCACTATCACGTTTATCTTTATATCGCTTTCTTGCTTTTTCTAATCTTCGATTGCGTTGAGATGCACTTTCAGGCTTACCCATTCTATAATCCACAAGTATTGCTTAATAGTACAAATCTGAAATAT
>JABFPM010002300.1:0-17082 GCA_022817325.1 Idris sp. 1 HC-2018 | reverse complement strand
AATAATTAAAAAATGTACCCATAACATCCCTAGAATGTTCTATGTCCGGTTAGAAAATGATTCTTAAAACATCAAAAAAATATTGAACGTACATTATGTAATATTATTAAAATATTTTTTAATGTTTATAAAAATTTTTATTTATTTTTTGTATGAAACTAAATTTGAACGAAATTATATAAAAATATTTTAAAAACATTTTCTAATTTAAAAAAAACATTTTAAAAATGAACTTTTAATATTTATTAGTGTTGACATTGAATTTTATAAAAATATTTATTAAAGCATTGGTACGATTGGGATAATATTTAAATAATATTATTTGAACATTTAATGCATATTTTTTATTTGTTCCTGTTACATTGTTAATATGAGTAATAATATTTTTAAATATTTTAAAACTTTCGCAAAAATATTAACAATCTTAATTAAGGATAAACAATAAACTTTATCTTTATTACTTATTGACGACTTTAATCTGTTGCGAATTGCAAGAACCAGTTAAGGGCTTTTGAGACTTTTCATTTCAGAGTTTGTTTAATTTTGAAATGAACATTTTTATATCAATCAAATATAATAACAAAAACAGTTTTAATTATCGTACAAAGTATCTATGTGAAGTAACAACTTTTGTAAAAAATGTAAACTTTCCAAAATACGCGTTTCTTGTGATGAAAAAATTGACTCTGTTGAAAATGTCACTTAACTGGTTATTGCGAATCGCCACAGATATTATCTTACTTCTTTATCTGCAATTTAAATATTTATGACAAAAAACATTTTAAATTATTTAATTTATTTAGAATGCATCTTAATTCTACTTTCACTTAACGCTCCCTATCCCTGGCCTCTTCCTTTTCTTTACTTTTTTTCCTTCGTTCTGATCCATGAGCCAACCAAGTTTTTAGAGGCGCGCTTACGTCACATTCCGAAACAGTTGGGAATTTCATCTTGATAGCTCCTAGAAACGTTTTAAATTAGTAATTGCAATTTCTCAGTTATCATCTAAAAATTCTTTGAAAAAAGAGATCTGAAAATTTACCAAATATAACTCTCCATAATTCCAGATTTTCAAATTTCTGTTTGTTGTCTTTCTGTCCAGTCCAGCTGTACTTTGATGCAAGTTCATCTGTCATCAAATGTTTCATCATGTTGGTTACAGTTTTATTCAGCAATTTGTGTGCTTTCATACACAAAGCATTTTTCTGCAAAATTGAAATAATACCAAGTTGATTATTTTCTTTCATACTAGAAGGACGGAAGTCGACACTTTTGTCCACCTTTTTTTTAAAAAAAATGGACTATTTTTTATTGATTAAACTTTAATTTATTATTATATTATTTAAAAACAACAGTGTAAACTATTTTAGAGTTAAATACTGTTTATATATAATTATTTATATAAATAATTTTAATCATAAACTATGGAAAGTCTCTGCGTAAACCTGGATCGTTATCCGACGATTCAGATTCTTGTTTTCACAAAAAAATTTTATTTGACAACAATAATAAATTATTTCAACATTATATAGTAATTTAAAGACATGTAAAATTTTAAATTCAATTTACAAAAGTGGACAGATTTGTCCATTCCGTCCTTTTAGGAAAACAATAATATAACTTTGTTAAATAAAACAATTTTTGCGTGAAACTTCTGTAGTATTAAAAAAAATATAAAAAAATAAAAGTCAAAAATTTTCAGAATGATTCCTTGAAAAACAAAAAAGTCATGACGGAATGAATTTGAAAAGTAGACACATTAGTCCACTCCGTCCTTTTAGTGTTAAAACTTAAATGTTAAAATAAAAAATAAAAACATTCAATACACACCAGAGCTTCCTTAAAATCGTTTTCCTTTTTCAGTCGTTCCTCGTAGTGCTTCACTATTGCCACAGTATTCAATGGAAAGTCCTCAGTTTCCAAAATGTCATTTTCAAAATTTTGCTCTTGGACAGGTGGACGTTCCTGAAGAGGTAAACGTTCGTGCATTACATAAGATTCCAACTTTTTTAAATGATTCTTGATTTCCGCCAAGTTTTTGACCACAAAAGATTGAAATTTAACATCTGTAACAGAAAAAGATTTTCGATCTTGACAATTTCATTTAATTTATTTTCTTCTTTTAGACAAAAACAACATAAGCACTACGACTGATCAAAAATATTTTTGATGGAAGATTTTTTTTTTTTTTTTAAATATCGTATAAACATTTTTCATCGGGATTTTATTTTGTTTTCAATTATATTAGTGATAAACAATCTTTCTATAAAAAAAAGTTTGATTGATTATAAAAAAATTATAAAGAAATCAAAAATCAATTTTCAAATTATATACAATATTTTGTACAAGGTAAATAAAAGGGTGAAAAGAAATCAAATTTTCTAGATTTTTTAACTATGGTAAAGAAATTCTTACATACGAGAAAAATTCCCATACAATTTCCGTACGTTTCCCGCTTGCCTTGAATTCACGTACAATTCCCGCTTTTCACGCCCGCTAGACACCCTGAATACAAATATAATTCGAAACAACTTACCCGATTCTTGTTGACGTCGATCATGTTGAATCTCTTCAGATTTATTTAACGGTGGAGAGCTTGTTGAGCGGTTTGAAGATTGTTTGCTTTTTCGACTGATTTTTACATTACCATTTGTCTCGTCTACAGAAAGATCCACTATTTGTGGGTCTTGAACCGAAGTTGACGAACTCGCATTTTTATCAAATTTCGTGTATTCAGGTTTTTCTGTGGGACAGGGTTTTTTTACTGGAACTGCTGCCAATGCCTCTTTGACGTTTTCTGGGTCGTACTCTTCATCGTCTGAAGTTGTAAAATGTCTTTTCCTTCTCTTTCGGCTTTTTTCTTTTTCCTTTTCTTCGTCGGTTTCAGTATTTATATCAGACGTATCAATGACCATTTTTTCTTTTTCTAGAGCTCTCTGGTAGGTTTCTAAAAACAAATTTTTTAATTAAAAATGGGATAAGATAATTGTATGGGGTTTCGGACAGTTATTGTTGAATAGAAACTTAACATGGAAATTTGGACATTTGTCAGATTTGCATAGACATTCCAGTTAATCCATCTTGCGCCAAACATTGAAAAAATGATTTTTTTATAGTAAATTTCATAAATTTGTGTTTAATATGTTCCAGAATAGAAAATTTTGTAAAAATTATTTTTTTCGTTTTTTTTTGCAATAAAAATTACAACTGTTTATAAAAATTTATTGTTTATTGTTGTTAGTGAACTTTATGATGGTCCTCATCTATTGATGTAGTTAAACAAATTTTACCTATAACTAAGTTTACGATTTTTGAAAATGATGCGTTTACGTATAATGGCAAGAAATGGGTAAATAAAATTTCATTTTCGTCTTCAGCAGATCAGAACAAGAAATTGTCGGACGATAAGACAAATCTTGATAACAAATTATGAACAAAAAAATTATTCAAGGCTGATGAAAATTTGAAAAAAGCACTCGACAGTTCTCAAATTTGAGATTTAAAAAAAATGTGTTTATAATTCAATCTAAGTTAAGCCCATTTCAAAGTGTCATTTAAAATTTTTTTAAAACGAAAAAAGTAAAAATAATTACGACCTTTTATGAATATTTCAATTGTCAAAAGAGACAAGTTTTTCCTTTTGGTAGTTCTAAGGTTAAGCTGTGCCAAATTTTACGTTTCAATTACTCGTAATCATGTTAGGTTTTAAAAAAATTACCATAAAACTCGATTGACAAAAAAAATAGATTTTATAAAAAACAATTTAATAAATTAAAAAATGTAAACATTCAACTTAAATTGAGCCTTCAATTTTGTAAAAAATATGATTACATACCCGCTGTACCAAAGGTACGATCAATTTTGTATTTTTGCCATGTTTTTTCATTTCGAGGAACTTCTTTCGAAGCAAGTTGACAGAGTTTTTGTGGATTTTTTTCGTTTGGCCAGAAAGTATGAGTTTTGTCGTCAGTAAGCCATGTTTTTGGGACTGTGACGATACCGTCGCTCAACAGCAACACGTAAAATTTGTCCTTATAAGTTTCGTTATTGTTCACTTCTATTAACATTATTACAAAAAGGATTTATTAATTTGAATATAAATTCACATATCAATTTGTTTATGATTTTACACTGACAAACAATCGTAACAAATGAACTGTGAAATAAATAAAGTAAACAAAAGCTATTATTGAAAAAGTTAATTTCCAATGTGGATATAAACTTTCAATTTAAATACAACTTACCAAATTCCATGACGACGATTTTGATGTCTTTTTACAAATTTCTTTTCTTCAGACAACACGAACAATTAAAAAACAAAGAAGCCCACATAAAATCACGTTTTGCACATGCAACTTTTTCAACACTTGTTTGAATCGAGACCTGTTATCAAAATGCAAACTGGCCTTTGTTGATGCCTGAGAATTTTCTCGAACTTCTCCAGCCAATAAGAAACGCGGTCTGTAGCACCCCCCACTTTCCACCAATAAGAAGCCTCGTTTCTAACGTCCGTTCGACGAACGAAGCGGTCGCCGAAATGTTTTCGAGAAAGCTACCTTTTTTTTCTTTCTGAAACGCGCTAACCGATTTGTGATTGTTTATTTCCATTTTGGTGGGCTGATGGAAACTTTAGTTCAAGTAAGTTATGCATCTATTTTCAAAATAACATGGTATTTGTAACTTTATAGTTTTATCTGTAACAACGTGTAAATGCATCTTTTTTAAATATGATTTTAGAATCTCTAATTTTAAAACATGTCAAAAAGACCCAGAAAGGACATTGCGGAAGTCAGTGATCGATATTTTCGACGTATTGTCGAAAAGGAAGCGGAGGAAGCTTTGCAGTACATTTTTCAACCTAACACAGAGGTCTCGTCTACGAGTATACAGACAACCGCTGATGTGGAATTCTCCGGTGAGTAGTTTTTATAGGGGAATGTCAACTTCACTATTGTTTTTCAAATTACAACAATCAAATTTAATTTTTCAAAATTGGAAATTCATTCTTGAAATCAACGAAAACAAATTAAAACAAACTTTTTAATTAGATTGAAATGTCAAACTACGGTTTTTTAATAAAAACAAAATTCTTAACACAATAATCTTCTCAAAGTTTTGCAAAAAATTCTTTTGTTTCTTCACATTTTTTATTTATATTTTGAACAACAAATTTATTTTTGTTTATTTTTTTTAAAATAAAATGCATATAATACATTTTCATTGGCGCTTATGATTGGTACCAAAAAAAGGCGATTGGCGGTTTTGATATACAGCCAATTTTTCAATTTAATAACGAATCTTAATTAAATAAATTAAATGTATATACTTTTAGTTTCAGAAGAGGATGCAAGATATCCTCATCAGCAAACTGTATCACCGCAATCTTCACCACAAAAAAGTCTTCCTTTAGAACTTCAGACACTGGAAAAATATTACGACATTTCTAATGAGGAAGAAAAGTGGTATATTGATTTTGCTGAATTTGATTCTGACGAAGATCCAATTGCATCTGATGAGGAGTTGTTCGATGATTTAATAAAAGACCTAGAAAATTGTATTACAACCGATTTTGAAAAGTAAGTTCCATACCAATAATGATTTCGTTCTATTTTGTACCAACAAATTTTTAGAATAAATCACAACATAGTAATGATCTTTAATTATTTACAGCAATGAGTTACGAAGCAACCGTAACTCAGAAGAAAGATCAAGCAGTCCAAATCAACCACTATGCAGTCCGAACGAACTTCCAAACAGTCCTGAACCAGGCCCTGCTAGTCCTGAACGAGAGAAACATGGTCCTAGCAATAGCCCAGTTGCAGAAGACTTCTCGTTAAATGATCTGACGGATGGAACGGCCAGTGGAGAGACCGAAGAAATGAAGACCTTTTTACGACAGTGGAAATGCCAGTTTGGAATTCCTCACAACGCCGTAACTGCATTGTTGGGGCAACTGCAACAGCATCCGTGTTATGTCAAATTACCACGTCAGTCGAAAACTCTTATGAAAACTCCTCGTGGTAAAGTAAACATAACTACTGTCGGCCCTGGAGAATATGTACATCTTGGTCTAGTGGAAGGTATAAAAGCTGCACTGGC
Source organism: Idris sp. 1 HC-2018 (assembly GCA_022817325.1). Lineage (NCBI taxonomy): Eukaryota > Metazoa > Arthropoda > Insecta > Hymenoptera > Scelionidae > Idris > Idris sp. 1 HC-2018. The sequence continues at coordinate 10,983 of JABFPM010002300.1, read as the reverse complement.
GAGAGGATATCATGCTGAATTACAATTGAATGGATTAGATTTATCTATTTTTTTCGATGGGATTCCTATATGGGGTACGGGTGCTTCGATGCAGGCTATCGTAGGTTCTATAAAGGGTCTTGAAACTTTGTTTCTCATAGGAGCTTATTATGGTGTTGATAAACCACCGACGGCAAACGAAATTTTACGCCCCACTGTAGAAGAACTGAAAGACGTATGTTGTCACGGAATTACGATCAACGAAATTCATTTTGAATGTCGCCTCTATAATGTTATTGCTGATGCACCAGCTAGAGCTTATATTCTTCAAGTAAAGGGTCATGCGGGATTTCATTCTTGTACGCGATGTCATGTAAGAGGCAAGAAAGTTAATCAACGCGTTTGTTTTGCGGAATGTAATGAAAAATGTCGCACTGATCAAGATTTTCGTGATAAAGTCGATCCTGAACATCATGTGGGTGATACTATTCTGTTAGAACTAGAAAATATCAATATTGTGAAACAAGTACCTCTCTAATACATGCATCTAGTATGTCTTAGTAATAATAACTTCTGTATTTGTGGCTAAGTCGTACCACGCATACTTTCTGTTTGAGTGCAACGCTCATAAAACAGTTGTCTAGACTTTTAGAGAATTGCAGAAAGTATGTTCCAAGCGAATTTTCACGCAAACCTCGTTCGTTACAGCTAGTCAAACGCTTCAAAGCCACCGAGTACAGATTGCTCTTGTTGTATGTTGGTCCAGTAGTTTTCCAAGAGGTTTTGCAAGAAGACATTTATAATCATTTCATCGTTTTGCATGTATGTATCCGAATTCTGAGCAGCAAAGATTATATCCAACATATCGATTACGCCGAGCAATTGTTGAATGAGTATGTTCCAGCAATGGCCAATTTGTATGACGAATCTTTCATTTCATATAATGTGCATGCACTGCTTCACATAGTTCAAGATGTAAGGGAATATGGAACGTTAGATGAATACAGTGCGTTCAAATATGAAAACTTTTTACAATTTTTGAAGAAATTGATAAAAAAGTATGGAAATCCTTTGCAACAACTATATAATAGATGCAACGAAGTCCAATGTTACAAAGACAATGAATCTGATTTAACAGCTGAAATCGAAATCATTCGTGCATCTCAAATTGGTCATTGCATTCTGCCAAACAAACAAATAGGACCTTCATATACTGAAGCAATCTCAAAAAACTTTCACTTCAAAGTTCAAAGTACAAATGACAATTGTTGTTTGATGAAAAATGGGGATATTGTTATGATTACAAACTTCTCATATGATTCTGTTAGTAAGGAAACGATTATCTGTGGTAAAAAGTTCCTTCGAAAAGAAAATTTATATGAAGTTCCGTGCGAATCGTCTGTACTTGACATTCATGTAGTTTCTCGTCTTAGCGAAGAAAAAATGTGGCCCTTGGAAAAAATAAAAAGTAAGATGTTTGTTTTGCTGTACAAATCGAAAAATGTTGTTTTACCATTGTTACATAATGAATGCGCATCCGAAAAAATAAAATTGTAAATATATGAAAGCAGCGAATATTTTTATATTAGGTTAACTGATTAATACATTTTCATCAAACCTGTATGCGAAACTCAACTTAGCGTTCTGTGACGCAGCCTGGGAAAAAGAATATTCGTATCACGGGTGGAAATGGCCACTTCGCGTTTGTCGACCTCTGGTCCAAATTTCGGGGCCATCCTGAGGCCACTCGGGCCTCAGGATAAACAAACATATTTTGTAAAAAGCATTCTGTACGATACAATTTAAATTCAAATGATATTGTTAAGTATGTAAAACTTCTTATTACTGCAAAAATATGACTTGTACTTTGTCGGGAGTTTTTTCGTCGGCTAGGTATTTTTGTCGGGATTATTAATAATATAGTATGATATAAGTTGTGTATGATATGATATGATTATAATAATAAATAATTTTAATAAAAAATTAATATGTATATTAAAAAAAAAAATTCGATTTATTGAAAGTGAGAAAAAAATATGACGTCAACGTAAGATAAGAAAATAATTTACACGATTTATTTTGTGTAGGTAAACAGAAGTTTCAGTGTATCGCTTGTATTAAGATAGAAAAGAAGTGAAAAATGTCGATCAGACTTATATTGTCTAAACGTGGGAAAAATCGACTTTTATATAATGGGTTTTTTTATTATTCAGATGCGGGTGGTGTATAAAAGATAAGTTATAAAGCAGACTGTTCATAACGTATAATGAAAAATATTTAATGTATTATGTATGTTGATGATGAGGCTAAATTATTTATAAAAGAATAAACAATATATATTATAATTTTAAAACTATTAAGTAATGTAGTAAAACATATTTATTCCCGACCAAATCACCTATCCGACCAAAATACTCCCGACGAAATTAATCCCGACGAATGACTCCCGACGAAAATGGTCCGACGAAAAGTTTCCGACGAAAAAGCCGGGATCCATCATTTTCAATTAATGCAAATAAAGAATGAATTATGAAAATTTATAAAACATTCTTAAATATTGAAACTACACCTCGTCCTGTTGTTGAAACATTTTTTAAAATGATTTTCAAAATATAAAAAAAATATTATAAAAATATCAAAAAAAATTATAAGAATATACACAAAATATTATAAGAATATACAAAAAATAATTTGCATTGATTATATAATTTTTTTTAATTTTATGAAATTATTTATTTATGGTATAAATAATATTTTTTAAATATTATAAAATAATTTTAAAACATTTATTAAATTTTTTTAAAACGTTAAAGAATATTTAAAAAATATTTTTCAACCGGACATAGAAAATTCTAGGTACGTTCTAAGAATGCTATTTTAATATTATTGATAATATTCTAGGAATATTCTAACAATATTATACAATATTCATGAATATTCTGTGCTCATAGGGTTATTCCATCAAAAAAAGAAAATCATCAAAATCAGTTAAAAAAAAGCAAGCAACCCCCTTAAATAAATTTATTAGAAAAATAAAAACATTTTTTATTTAATAAATTTGGGACAAAAATGTTTAAAAAATATTTATTTGATACATTTACTTTAATTTAAGAAAATTAATTTTATAACTCACGAAAAATAAAACAACAATTAATATTCAAACTTATTTATATTTATTTGATTAATATACAATTTTGATCATCAACATTTTTGTATTTTCTTATGAAATTTTATATTTTTAATGTAAAAGCTTCCAAAATTATGAAAGATTTTTTAAAGGAAATTATTTATTGGAACCGTTAATTTATTTTAGAAAGTGTATACATTCAATCGAAACAATTTCGATCTTTTTAAATTCTAAGTATTTTTGAAAAAAAACTAATACATATCAGATAATCAAATTTATCACATTTATTCAAATTAATTTCTTTTAAGAAAGGAAGAACATTTCGTAATTTCAATGTTAAATCAAAACTTTTCTATCTTTTCCAATCATCAGAGCTATTGAAATTTTGAAAGTAACAATTTAATATAAACCTTAATATTTTATATAAGAAAACTATTCACTTTCAATCAAGTAAGTTCTTCTCCAACACCTGTTATTCAATTTTCATTCAATTTTTACTATTTTAATACAGAAACTTTCAAAATCACTTAATCTAAAAAAGAAAACACCCACAACTCTTCTTACTCAGTCAAAATTTAATTCCGCCAAGTTCCCTAAAAGTTAACTCATACTTCATTCATGAGTGACTCAAACGTAATATGTGCGTAACTCAAACGTGATCCGATTTCTGCTACAATGTGATACCGCAGGAGCAACTTTTGCTGAACACCGTTCAGTTCTTTTTTCACTCTTTTGTATTCGGAACCATCAGAAATACCACAAATAGAGTTGTCTTGTCGTTGCATGCGTTGAAGCTTATGTTTGTCCATTGCTGTCGCTAGTCCACGTTTTTCAAATAAATATTTAATTAAAATGTCTAAAGGAAAGTGAAAAAACGTTCCGGTTTCAATTCCGGTACAAATGCGGTTTTTACATTTATCGTCATAATTTTCTTTGTTTCCGCCACACTCTGTACAACAAAAATATTTGACTTCTTTGAACTCTGTGCACATACTTTCAATATATTTATAAGCTTTGTAAAGTGAATTTGGCATATTGTTCGGTTGCGGCAAAAGAGACGAAACGTATGAAAGTACATCTTGTAGGTTCATTTTCGTCCACTTATGAGTAAGGTTCATTTTGAACAGCTCCAAAACAGCTTTGTCTGTTGAAATTGTTGATCCCTCGTATAATAATCGATCATTATTTACATTAAGATTGAATTCCTCGTCTAAGGTGGAACGGACATCTCCGGACTTGGAAAAGTTGCTGTCGCTGCTGCTTGGTTCTACTGAGTCGAATGAATCGTCGGAATAATCAGTCTCGGGACTGGGTGATCGAACTGAGTGGTTTTCCTAGGAAAACAATTAAACAAATTTATAATGAGCAAATGTCAACCGAAAAATAAATACAGTGCTTTAAAAGTTTACATACCTCGCTTCCTATTGAAGTTGAGATACTGCCGGAAAAGTCAACATCAATGTCAGCCGTATTGTTTAAATTACCTGAAAAAAAATATGTTCGGTTAAAAAATTTTTTTTTAGATTGTAATGAAATTCAAATAACTGAAAACAAAAAACGAAAAATAAAAAAAATTGATTATCTTATTGTATTAATATATAATTTTAAATTTTAATTTTTATATTGTTTTTTAACTAAACTCACAATTCGTTTGGATTGCCGAAGAAGGAAAGAAATCTATTTCCGATGAACTGTCAGATGTTGTTATTGATAAAACTGTAAATAACAAGTTGTATTTATGTCTATCCATAAAATCATATCTCGGGATAAATAATAGTACATTACGTATCAAGGGCGGAACACAGTCTATTTCACAAGTGTGAAATAGACGTGTTTCGCCCGTGTTACGTATAGTGCTTTTTGTCACAAGTGCACATAAAAATACTATTACACTACTAGGAATTTTTTTCTGCCCTCTTTATAGGTGTTTTAAACAACGCCAAAAATAGGGATTTTTCTACTTTACCGATTGGTATTGAAAAGCGGCTTTTATGTGCACGTGTGACAAAAATTAAAAGAACGCAAAAGAGAAGACCGTCATATTACCTGAACTATTTTTCACATGAATTCGCATAGTGTTTGCTTGGTGCAACTCTTCTGAACTGCACAATTTTCGGAATTTTTTTGGCACAATTATCAAATCATCGTCAGAATTGTCCTTACGACGTTTTTTTGATTGTTCTGCATTAGAATTATTTTCTATGTCAAGATCAGAATTATATTTTAATTCAGGCGATAAACTTTTTTCCGATATAAAACTTGCATTACTATTTGAAGAATCCCCAAAAAAATTATCTTCATCAGAAACTATAAATTAAATATTAATTAATTTTTAATAAAGTAATTTCGACTATAGAAATTGTATAAAATTGTCCATTATTATTATATTTTTACACTTACATGATTGAGATTCGACCATAACCTCAAAAATTTTACATGCAAAGTATCCGGGCACGTTAACCTTTTTTTAAAAAGAAAATGAAAAATAAGAAACTAAGAAAGTTGAACTCAAAATAATCATTTACACAGTTTCAATTTTTGTGATTATGTTTGCGAACGCACATAGTTTTGATTTTCCCGAGGTTGTGTTCAGTTTGCACGAACGTGGCCGGCGTAGTAGTGCTGCAGTGCTTTCGACATTATTTTGGAATTGCGTTTCGACCAAGTCTTTCCCGCTCATTCAATAGAATAATAATTACGGCCGTTTACATGTGACGGGACCGGCTCGGCGAAATAAGTGTTTTATTGTTTATGTTAATAGACAGGTTTAATCACGTGCCTCGAAGCCTAAACAAATTGTATCTACAAGTTAGCTAACCTAAAATTTTTTCCCTAAAAACAAATAAAAGTAAAACAGGAGAAATACATCTAGTCAGGTAAGTTTTAAAACAGGCGATCTCAATTTTTTTCGTATTAATATTAATAAAAAAAATATATTTTTTACAAATTAAAAAATCTAACCTCAATTTCAAAATTATTTTTTGTTTGCAATTTTTATTGTCGAATTTGTTGTTTGTCAGAAACAACTTAATTCGTTTTCCTGTTTATAAAATAATTTATTTTAATGCAGGAAAAACGATGTCTCCGAGAATAACGAGAAACAGGGCGAGTAAAAAATTAGATAAAAAAACTCAACCACCAATGCCGGCATCATCGCCAGAGCCCATTCCATCGAAGTTAACTGTAATAATTTTATAGATTTTTTTACATATAGCAAGTTTATTTATTGTTTCAATCGATTGATAGATGAAAATTTATTTTTTCAGAAAAAACGTATTTTGAGTAGCGATGAAGATTCACCACCTCGCCCACTTACATCTGAAGAGTGTGAACTGCTAGAAAAAGTATATAATAGTCGTTTCATCGTTATTTTTTATTTGTTTTGAATTTTTGACGTGTTAAATTAATTTGATATGTTTTATTTATTTAATTTTTTTCAGCTCGAGAAAAAGCGGAAACTATTCGTGTCTGGTGGACAGCCAGAATCAGCACTATCAAACAATGGCGATGAAATTAAAAACGTAGGTATTTTGTTCTTGTTTTCTTTGTTTTAAAAAGTTATAACAATGTCTTCTCGCTCTAAAATTTTACAGAATAAAGATGAGCAGAATAAAAATCTTGACAACTTTCAACTATCAGCCGAACTCAACAAAGATGTCGAGGTCGTAAGTTTGCATATATTGAAATATATATGTATATTTCAATCTTAACAATTATTTAATTTATTTATTCTTACAACAGTTGGAATCCAAACAGGAAGATCTTGGTGACTCTGAAGCAAAAGCTACCTCCAGCAACAAAAAAGATGATGTAAATTTATTAAACATTACGAATTTTTTTTAATTAAATAATACTACAATAATATAAATTTTAATTTTAAAACTGTTTTTTTATTTGATGCAATTTATTGAATACTATAATTTCAATCACACAAGTATATAAAATTGTTTAACGATTTACAAATTTCAGATTGACAATTCAAATCAAGAAAAAATTGCCGCATCAAAACCGAAGAAGTCAGCGGCTAATTATCGCCGCGAATCTACGTTTACTGGCGAAATATTTTTATGTGGAAAAACAGTGATGATGTAAATGAAAAATAAATCCTTTTCTTGTTTTTAATGTTCTTTACGGTTTAATTATCTTCATCTTTTTGTTAATTAAATTCTACATTTTTTGTTTTTTTATTTTTTTTTATTTTTTTTGTTTCTGAATCGTATTTTATTTTATTGTTATTTATTGTTCCTTTTTACAATTTTTTTCTTTGTAATTTGTTAATTAAACTAATAATTAAAGCCATGGTCTTAGTCAGTTTATTTCTTTCCTTAAATTAATATTTAAAAAATTTGTTTAAAACTTTCAGGTAGATGAACTCATTCCTAACTCCGACGTTTGGATCGGAAAAAAAGATTTTGAAAACGCGAAGAAGCAAAATACAGTAACTGCGATAGCCAGATTGTTAATGGACGGTATTTTCACAAAAGAAGCGATGCTGATGTGTTCTTTGACCGATAAACCATCGAAGTCTAAAGGAACTGAAAACATTTCAGTTCGAACGGCTCTAAATGAGAAAGCAATTAACATCATAATAAGTAAGTTTTATCTTAGTAAAACCGTTCATTATTTATAAAGGTGTATGCTAACTCCATTATTTGTTTAGAATACGCAATGGCTCGTCAAAGTGCAAAAAAATTAGAGTACAAGCCAGAAAGTGCGATAAAATCATCGATGAGTTCAAAACTGGTTAAAATGAGGCACGCTGGCGCAAAAAACTAATAGGGACATTTATAAGTTTAAATTTTATAACAATATAAAAGTATTTTAGATAAAAACTTATGTATTTTTGGGGCTGTGTTACATTTTAAGAATCGTGATAATGAGCGAATTATTATTTTAAGTTGAATGTTAGAGTTTTGATTGATCGATTGATAAAAAAAATATTATAAACATTTGTACGTGATCTATAACACAAGCAAATATTTTTTTATGGCTATTAAAAACAAAATAAGTATCAAAAGCTGCATTATTTAATTCAATTAACTTTTTTTATTTTCTTGTCATATATGTAACATATATGTTGTCATATATGTGGCATATATGCCAGCCTATATGGTACATATATGGTACATATATGTAACATATATGCAACATATATGGGCAACATATATGTCACATATATGTTCACATATATGCTGCATATATGTTGACTTATATGATACATATATGTTGACATATATGTTAGCCATATATGTCACATATATAAATTTTTACATGGGTTGAGTTTATTTTGATCAACTGACAAACATTTAAGTGAAAAAACGAGATGAAGAAAAGTTGAGAGTAACTACTGGAAGTTCGAGTAAGCAAGTGTTCTTATACATGTAAATTTTATTCGGAATGTTATGTTAGTTAAGTGGTACACATCATGAATTCGTCAATTTTCACAATGTATTTTAATTATTACAATTTTTATTCATATATAACTCTAAATTATGGTATTTATTACACACATATTTTAAAAAACTTTAACAAAATAATATATAAACTTAATATCTTAGAAACACAAAGATATTTCCTAGTAACCTGTAGAAAACATGACACTTCACCAAAACATATTTTAAACTTAAAAAACACCTTTAAACATATACAGTTTGTAAATATAAAAAATGAACACAAATATAACGTCGAACAAAATAAATTATTAAAAAGATCTTAATTTTAGAAATTAACGACATATGTTTTGATATACAACAGTTTAGAAAATATTATAATTATTACATAAATCTTATATCTCATATTTTCACATCAGTACACATAGAACAATTTATTTTTGTAACTTTTAACAAATGTATGAAACAGAGAAAATTATTGAATCTAAAACATAAAAAAAAATTTCATAGACTACTTAATAATAAGTTTTTAAAAACAGATAATAGATTTTATTTAATAAAAAACCAAGAAGATAACATAAATTTATATGAACAATTTTTACAAAAAAATGTTGATTCTTGGTTACAGAATTTATCTCACACAAATAAACCAAACTCTGTAACTCATATACTTGCATTAGGACCACAATTTGCCTACGAAAATACTGATATGAATAAAAAAGATATATACAATATAATTAAAGATGTTGAAAGTCAAATGTACAAAATCAACTCCAACAAGAAAAACTATTTGCGGAATAACATAGTAAACTTACTCACAGATCAAATTCACTTCCAAAATAAACAAAAATATCACATTAGATGGGGAAAATATATGTTTTTAAAACATTTAAATGATTCCATAGATTTTCTTAAGTTACACACAGAAATAATTGTCACACAAGCAGATAAAGGCAACAAAACAATAATTCTAGATAAACAATATTATATAAATGAAACAAAAAAATTAGTTACAGACATGCAAACCTATGAGATTTACCCATATGATCCCACAAATAAACTCCTACAATGTTTATTGAAAATATGCAAAAACCAACTGAAAGATGGTTTTATTGATAAAGGCATATATAAATACATATACAAATCTTATGGAAATTTATCCCGACTTTACTCACTACCAAAAACACATAAAAATCCTTTAACATTTAGACCAATAGTATCAACAATAGAATCACCCACATACAATCTAGAAAAGTTTTTTGCTACCTTTATAACAAAAAATATTGAAATATCAAAATTTAATGTAAAAAACTCCTTAGAATTTAAACATAGAATTGAAAATCAAATAATACCCGCAAATCATATAATGGTTTTTTTTATGTAACATCACTCTTTACAAATATTACGAAAGAAAATACAATTAGAGCAATTGAAAAATATTATCATCAATTTCAGAAAAAATTTGATGAAAGATTCAATTTACCATTACAAGATTTTACCAAAATTATAGAATTTATTTTTGATAATACATATTTTAGCTTTAATAACAAAGTTTATAAACAAAAAATTGGATGTCCTATGGGTAGTCCGATTTCACCTACATTTGCTGATCTTGTCATGAGATGTTTAGAAGAATATGTTTTCTCAAAAATAAGTTATATAAAATTTTATAACAGGTATATTGATGATATATTTTGTGTGATACCAAGAAAAAAATTAGATTCTACTATAAACTTATTCAATGAATTTGATAAACATATACAATTTACTAGTGAAGTTGAATTCAACAACACTATAAACTTTTTAGATATAACTATAATCAATAATAAGGGTACACTCATTACAAATTGGTACCAGAAAAGCACTTATTCAGGTAGAATTTTAAACTTTATATCAAACCACCCACTACAACAAAAAAGAGCTATGGTCTACCAATTAGTAGACAAAGCAAAATTATTATCACACGTAAAGTTTCATTCCACAAATTTATATATAGTGAAAAAAATTTTATTAGACAATCTTTACCCAGAAAAATTTATAGTTTCACATATACAAAAAAGAGTTAATTATTTACAACAAGATAAATCTGTCGTTAACGTAAAAACTGATGAAAAACAATTTTTGAGATTACCCTATTATACACAAGTAAACAACAGATTAAAAAATATTTACAAAAACTATAATATCAACATAGTAAATAGTATTCCAAACAAGTTAGACAGACTTATAAAGAGAGGAAAAGATAAAATAGAAAATAATAAAATAACTGGTGTAATCTACGAATTACAGTGCAATTGTAAAAAATCATATATTGGAGAAACAAAAAGGAATATAAAAACTAGAATTAGAGAACATGAAAGTGACTATAGAAACAATAGAGATACTATAGTTTCTAGACATTTACATGATAACCCTTCTCATACAATTAACTTTGACAACTTTGAAATACTTGACATAGAAACTGATACTTCAAAAAGAAAAATTTCC
>JABFPM010002299.1:0-17090 GCA_022817325.1 Idris sp. 1 HC-2018 | reverse complement strand
CAGTTTAAAATTATGTCAGGACGTTAAAAACTATGTCAGCAACGGGTTCAGGCTTGTACACGATTTTTCCCTTACTTAAAATACATCCCTGAACCCAAAAAAATATGTCTGGAAGGTGTGCCTAACATTTTTTTTTCGTTTTTTTTGTTCGGCTAAAAGGATCATTTTCGTGGATTTGCTCATATATTTAACATCTTAAATACTTTCATATTTCTCCTGCAAATGATATATTTATTGTAGATCTTGAGAAAGATGTATATAAAACGAAATGTTTTATTTAAGTTCGTTTTATTACACTTAAAATAGTTTAGATTTTATTCTAAATGAGTGAGAAGGATTTTGGTAAGAAAAAAAAGAATTTTATACCCGGGTATAAATATTTCATGTTTTCTGGAAAAGTTACTTTTACTGTAAACATTTCAAGAAAAATGTACAGTTTTATTATAATTTTGAGGTTCGGTTTTGTGAGTTTTATTTTAGAAATAACAGGAGCTTTCTTGTTCAGGGAATCAAGAAGTTACGGGATTTTAAGCCAACTTTCTGATAGTAATTACAATAATTGTAGTTTCTTACGAATTCATTCAGTCATACAAATATTTTCGAACACTAAAATCATCAAATTTGCTTGTTAACATGCACATTCTGAGTAAAGTGTAATAAATAAATAAGAACATTTGAAATTAAAGGAATTTAAATTATTCAAAGACCTGATCGAATGCATGAAATTATTTAACTACGTCGAATCGAAAGCGTAGTGGCGCAAGAAATGTAATATGTAGAGACTGTTTTTCAAATAAAATCTTTTTCTGTGATTAAGGAGTGATGTTTTCAACTCTATTAAGAAATGCACCTAGAGGTTTAACATTTTGGATTTTTTAAAGCCAAAATACATAGATTTTGTGCCAGGGCCTACCATTTTGAAGGTGAACTTCATATGCCAAAATAATGTATGTTACAAATTTTCAGTCACGTATGTCAATTCTTTTATAGGCTTGATCTTTTACTCATACTCTCCCTCCCCTTTAATAAAAACTAAATTTTTAACAGTTTTTCGATATATTTGAAAATATTTTGCTATTATTTAATTGTAATAATACAATCATGTTAACAAATTTTAGTACTTTCTCTCTAAATGAGTTTACTATAAAGTACACTTTTCCTTATTATTATTTATTGTTATGCTGTATGTAATAAGAGCTTATGATAAAAATGAAAATAAAGCTTAATTTTTGAAAAAAAATTATATTTCTGCAGATATTTTTTATTTACTGATTTCAAAAATTTCTACGAGTGAAATAACATCCTTAGATAATTTTCTAATCAAATATTGTTCAAATAACACAGATAATACACAATTTTGTATACTTATTTGTTGAATCACGTTGTACTAATAATACTTCCGCTTTATCCTAGCCTTTGATTTAAAATAGTTTTTTACCGTTTTTATTTTATTTAATTTTTTCTATCATTATAAATATAGTTTAGTTTTAACAAATAAATTTGACTATAAGTTAACTATCATTTTATAATGGATGTGTAATTTAATTTTTTAAAGTAGATAATAAAGTAAACTAGATAATAAAGTAAAGTTCTGGATCTAAAAATGTATCTTTAAAGAAATAAAAAAAAGGAGTAAAGTTTGATAATAATTTAATTTTATATACAAACAAAATATCACGCTGAAAAATATGAAACAGTATTGATTTTCGTTGCAAAATATTTAATTTATAATTCTATTTAATAATATCAAAACGTGGTGCACACATATATTGGCAACTCTCTAGAACTTCTAACTTTCTACTTGCCAAATTTGTGAAAAAAAAGTTTTAGCACATGTTAGTTTGATCATAATTATCATTTATTATTACTTTAAAATGAATAATATAAAGTCGAACAGTGATAAATTACATGCACTTAACTTTAAATTAATATTTAATTGTAAAAACATAGATAAATATTACGTCTTTGACAGATTTTCTATTCTAACGTCAAAGACGTAATATTTTAAAACGGTCTTTCAATTATTTAAGTTTTTAATATATAATTAAATTTTATTGCACACACATATATTTTATTACATCAAGATACTGTGCACTTCATCCAGAAGTATTCAAGTATTTTTAAATATAAATATTTTCAATTACAAAATGTATTACGTCTTTGACGTTAAAACTTAGGGACAGATTTTGATAATTTGTTTTTTAATTTACATATTAAATGCGCATCACTTGAATTGTGCTTATTGCATTTGATACAGTTAAAAGCAATGTTTATTAATTTTTTAATTGCAGTTTAACTCTGTGCTTATAAATTAAACAAGAAAATGTGTCTGCATAACCTAAAAGGACATGTCAAAGACGTAATAATTTGGACTTGGGATTTTGAAATGTTTTTAAAATATAATTCTTATAAACGTATAAATACTTACAAAGTGTAAAACTATAATAACTTGAGGTGTGTAAATCATAAAACCTAAAATCTTCAAATTAATAATCCACAAAATTGAAGTGAAATGCGAGAGACAGGTAGGTTAAAAGTTCTAGAAATTTGTCCATATATAAATTTATATTTGCACATTTTATTTACAATTCAATGCATAATGAACTAACATTGGTTGTTGATGTGCAAATGCATATCATTATTAAAAGTTGACTTATTTCAATAATTAATTAAAAACAACATTCATAAACAAAAATTGAATATTAACATTAACCGCAGCATTATTTTAGTTTCCAATGGTAACATTTCTCCATCTATCGTTTGTAATATTTATTTTTATTTAAAATTGATAAATTATTATTTTTGTAACATTGTATAATAAACTAAAAAAGATGTCTTACTTTATTTTTATCTTATACATTAAAAACTTAATATAAAATATTTTTACTAGGCTATGAAACAGTTAAGTTATAAAATAATGATAAAGGTTTTTACAACATGAAATACGTTTTACGATTTTTATGATATTAAATTTATGTTATCAAATTATCGATAGTTTTTTTAATCAAATAAATATTTCAACATTTATTTTTTCAATTGATAGGTAATTTTTAAATAACCACCCATCTAATAAAAACCTACAATTTAAAATTTAAATTAATAAAATGTAAACGTGAAAACGAATAATATAATGAAATTATGCATTTTTTTCTTTAATGCACCTGACACAGTTTAAAAATATGAAAAAATTTTATAAATTAAAAACTTTATTCAAAGAAAAACTGACGTTTCCAATTTATTTTTTTCCTTTGAAAAATAACTTTTTTGAAGTTTAATTACATTACATAATGCAAAATTGAGTTCAATTATACATGTAGTGTAAGAATATCAACCCTTTTCATAAAATGTCATGCTTCTATCCATACAACCGTGAAATAGCTGTCATCAGGTCAACATAAAAAGTTATCACGCCCTACATGATTGGCCCATTATTAACTGCAATTAACAACTGACGGTGAGTCATCACTAGCACGCGCGTTAATGAGCCAAATGTCGATAAGAAATGTACTATTTAAAAAGGAAGTATTTGATGTAGCGCTATTAATCCGCACAATGGACAGACGTCGAAGCGAAACGATATGCGACAGATGGTCCTCGTCAGATGATGTTCCGAGTATTTCAAGTCGCACGTGTTCGTCAATGTGGACACAAAACCAACGACAAAAATTTTTACGCATTCGTTTTCTGCGCCTGACATCTGCATTCGTGAATTGAATTCTTGATGCTGAATTTTCTGGCAATTAGATTTCAGCCAACTTGTTGAAGATTCGAGAATAGCAATAATTAATTAAATTTTCTCTTATTACAAATACAATTTATGTAATTATATTTCACGCAGATTTCATTTAAATTTATCCACAGAACATATTAATAGTGCAATTTTTGGAAAATTCCATTAACTTTTATTGCATTGAATAATGTAACTTTTTGGTTTTAATTAAAATAAATTTTTCGTTATTATGATAAAAATAATTATTTTAATCTAGAAAAATATTTAAAATGAAAATAAATGCGAAACTATGATAATCAAAAGCGGCCTGTAAAAATAAGTTTCTAAGTAAAAAAAATGTATATAAATTTCCGATTAAACGGTTCCGATTTCAAATCGCTTTCTATGACAATCAATCTTGTGAAATATAAGAAGTTATTTTCAAAGATTAAAACTTGAGCACTTCCATCTCTTTTATTTTTTTAAGCGATAAACGTAAATCAAAAATAACCTCAAAATTAGTGGCTATAAAAACTAATAGAAAGGGAATGAAAAATTATGTGATGAACTTCTAATTTTAACAGAGAAAATGAGTAAAAATTTGCGATATATTTTCTTTTATAGCTTCATTATTCTTTTTCCCTTTTTTCATCTGTCTGCCACATTTTTATTTATACATAATACGTGGCAGCCGTCACGAAAGAGTTACTTTATCAACAAAAAAAAGTAATTAAACCTGCAACCATTCTATAATAAATACAGAATACACAGTATAAGCTTGTTAATTACAATATTTAAATTGATACGAATGTTGATTATACTAGATCAAAATTGCCGGCACAACTGAGATTACAATTCTTAAACGAGAAATGTAGTTTTCGGTTGGCCAATATTAAAGAGATTCTTACAGTGCAAGGCAATTTTTCGACGAGAACTTCTTTACTACGGGGTTCTTAATTGTTTTTTCCAGTTATTCGGTGGTATTTGCCAGAAATAACACAAACTGGGTACTCGCACTGGCAAAACAATTGTGCAATGAAAATAGCTCACCAACTCGTCTCTCCGTCAACAAAAATATGTTTAAAAATAAATTTGTGCGAACCCTTTCTCCATTTTTCGTACTCTTTTCATCGCCGGATAATGCAGATGCTTTTGTTTTACATTTTTTGTTCAAATACCTTTACGCTGTATTGTTTAATAAACAAGACAACTCGCGAGCAGCACACCACGAAATTGTTTTTAATTTTCCAAACATTCTTCAAGATGTTATTGTAATTTTAATTGGAGAGGCAACAAAATTTTTGTTCCAACACAAATGTCAAGGAAAAAACTGTAAATGGTTGGTGAAAATTTGATGATTCACTTTCAGTGTATAAAGTTGTTTGGAATAAAACAAAAAAAAGACAGAGATTAAGAAAAAGAAGTAGATGAAAAAATAAACAACTTTTTCTAATTATCAATTAGCTAATCAGACAATTATTGTAAATCGTTTAGATATCTTGAAAATGACATTGGCTCTTTTCCGAGAAGTTTTGTGTAGAGTCAGCAAGATATTTGGCACTTTTCCAAGTTAAGCGACGTTCCAGTGAAGAAATAATAATTGAATAAAAAAATATAAAACAAAAAAAAGACACAGAGCAAAAAATGGACTCTGCCTTAGATCCTTTTTTCTTTCATTAAACAAAACAATCCAAAACAACAGGACAATTATTTCAACGAAATTGATTGCCCCAGATTTATGTTAAGCTTGTCATTTACAAAGCCAATAAAAATAATACTTCGATCATAATAACAAAATTCATTAAAAGGGACATTGGGTTTGAGCAATAAGGACGGTTTGTCTTGACTGGTAGTTATTCTTAAACACACTCATATTTGCACAAATTACTTCTGGTACAGGAGAAATTGTCTTTGTGCGTGAGCCGCATAGCTGCAAAGATCCTAGACTAGTAATTAATACTCGTTCTATGTTTATAAAGCATTCTGCAGTTAGATATAAACGTGATTAATGTCACGATATATGTGCTACTGTGAACATCCTGCTGTACAAACTTCACCAGACAGGAGAATGAATTATTTGATACACCGGAGTGTGATTCTGTATGAATTTATTAATTAGTATGATTACATTAATCTACACCTGAAGCTGCATTAGTAGCGAATCAAAACCAAGCCACAACTCTAACTATAATTTATTTTGTATACCCCTCAAGAAACAGGCTATTGTCTTTGATAATATCCTCGGAGAATTCAAGGATCAGTAAATAAAATAAAGTAAAAGGGGAAAAGGATATTAAAAAGCTTAACATAATAAACACCCTTTAAAAAAGTACTCCAGGAATTTGAATATTTAAATGAAAGCTATTTATAAAAATAAATGTTTGTTCAACTGGAGAGCAGGAACAATAAGCACAATCATCGTCGTAATAGTTCTACGCTCTATCTCAGAATGGCACAGAAAAAAAGCCAAGGTAGATACTGGCAAAAGTAATTCTAATTTTAATTTGATTCTACGAAAACGCTGCTGAAGACTTTTATTGTTTGAAGTTGGTTCGCTTCCTCGTTTTTTTGCCCCTATTCAATTGCTAGTTCGTAACTACGATCTGCGGAGATAAAACGCGCAGAGGTTGTAAGTTTTCTCAGCGGTGCTTATTTCACGGCGATAACAGTTTGAAAATAATGTGAAATTATTATTGCAACTGAGAATGGTTCATTGATTGCTGTCAATTGCTGACGGGTACAGCGGAATAAATACACACACAGGGTGAAAAGAGGCGCGAAAATGCAAAAGCCTCGCGGCAGTTGAATGGCATCGCAATTTGTTCGGGCGATGAACACATGCGATCCGTGTCGCTGACATATCTGGTCCTGACGTTCTCGACTTACAATGAAGGCAGGATTAAGCATCGCCTTGCAATCGCTTACAAAGGTTGATTTAATGACTTTACGGCCCCGACGATGTTTAATCAGAGTTGTCTACCACGTTCACCATTTCGACACAATCTGTCGTGTAACCCGCTGTTGAATAATCGCACGATTCCACGCACACATTGTAAACACAGGTATATACGAATGACAACTGCACATTTTAAATCACAAATCAGCATGATTAAACAAACTGCCTCTACAATTCAACATCAATTGGACAAATAAATTAGAATTCTGTTGGCGCGAAATTTTTAACAAAGTTAAGACACCTTTTTTTTCATGTCTATTGTTACAACAATTATTGCTTCTTGTATCCGGAATGAAAATGGTTATTACCTAGATTACATCTCATAAAACTTATTAGCGTAGTTTTTTGATTGGAAAAAAAGAGAAAATCCAATTTTTGATTGGACACAAATAGGATCACTTTATCGGCGACTCTGTGTAACGAGCGTTTAATCCGCGTAAAAAGAACGACTTACAAAGTTGACAAACTTTGTCTCCCCTTTTTTTGCGCCATTACAGCTTAAGTATTATAATCCCCCGCTGGGATACGGATTCCTGTTCACTGAGATAAGGTGCGCCAAGAAACAAAGTTACCTTTTTAAAGATAAAGTTCCGTGCGCGCCCACTTCAACGTCACGCAGGCTCCCAATTTTTTTTTCTTTCGTCCGTCTTGGGAAATCCTCTCTATGCAAAAACTTGCTCGCAGGATGCATTTCGTAATAAGTTTTATCCGACGGACGATTGTTGCTGCAAAGAAAGTCAAGAGGAAGCTTTCTAACCTATTGGCTGCGGCTCGATCGATAAGCCAAGCACCGCCTGCAAATATGTTTGCACAAGTACCATTGGTTATGGTCGTGTCGTTCAAAGTCCTAAAATAATTAACTCGATAAAATACAATATACAGACAAAAATAAAACAATCATTTGAGGGGACTTCAAAGTCTAAGATCAAGTATCTTTTAAAGTTATTAGATTTGCTTAATATTTTGGGATATTACCATTTATAATACTAGGATTTGAATGATGTATAGTTACATTTCGGCAAGGGCTCTACTTTTCAGAAAAAAAAATTCAACTTTTGATACAATAGAGTAAGGGCTAACATAAAGTGAAATCCATAATAAAATGATAACAATTTGCAGAAATGTAAATTAAATATTCCTTAATCCTACCCCGCAGTGTGAAGAACTCCGTCTACTTAGTAGTCGAGATATAAAATTTTAAAGTTCGGTTAAAATACGTTAGCGGTATAGAAAAGTGAGCCAAATTTAATGTGAATTTTATTGTAACTTTTGTAAAGTCCATTAATAAAAAAATTATATACTAATCTTCATTTCTTTATTCAGCTTTATGCTTGATTACAAGAATTTCATATACTTCGTTTGGATGTTATTCACATTTATAATTGGGAAAACATTAATGTAACTAGTTTTGTTGAATTCTGAAAAAAGTTTTCGGCCATGGATTTGTATTAATAAAAAAGAACATTTTATGATGTCGGTTAAACTCTTCAAATAACTCAGTTAATAATTTATTTTGTAAAGATTTCAATACTTTACTTTCGATTATAAATGTTTAATAAAAAACTCTGTGTATATTTAAAATCATAACAAAACTTTTTTTTAATTATTTTATAACTTAAATATTAAAAATGTAATCAATGAGCAGGTGAAGTCGGATAAGTTAAAACTATGCAACATGAATGTTATAAATATCGTAATATTCAAATATACTGAATAAAACATGCTGAAAACCATCAGAGACCTAAAAAAACCAAAGTTACATAAAATTTGGCTATTAAATAGCCAAAGTTATTATTAAAGTCATCGCTTGAAAATAATGTTTAATGCTGGGATGAACTTTTGCTGATTTTTTTTTCTTGTGGATAATTCAAGTTCTGTCAACTACTGTGGATTTTAGTACATTATATCTATCTTGAGGGATTTTTTAAGGTTCTGAAACGAGATCTCATCATTTACACCTACATTTTTTCTGATTTTGACAAAAATTTTCTAGACTTTTTTTATTAACAGCCAACCTAGTAAATCTTGGTTTATCAGGTTTCTGAGCCAAACATACAACTACCTAAATTTAATATTCAATTGGAGTGAAAACATCAAAAAGTTCAAATAAGCCATAAATAAGAAGATAATTAAAAAGTGAGACTAATATTTCGAGATTTATGAATATTATCACCCCATTAAAAGGATGGACAAGTGTTTTTTCTCAAATGTAGAGATTTTTTAAATTTAATTAACAATTCAATTTTATTTAAATTTTTAAGAGTAACTCGATAATCTACTATGATAAATATTATCTTGATAATATCTATCAATAAAACACTAATAATAAATATTAAATTAAATAACTTATGCTGCTTTTATTCCTTAAGCATTAAAAAGGTCACAAATAAAATTTCATAGATTTGTAACAATAATAAAAACATATTCATATACAAAAAGTTGAAAAGCTGTCCGACTTCACCCCATTTTACGGTAATATAAAAAGATCAATAAAATTGCTTTTTTATGATTCAAGGATTGACTTCATAAAAGTAATGTTTATAAAAAGTGTATCAATTTTTACAATTTTTAATATTTTGGATTGAAATTTTGCAGTCATCTTCAAAAAAATATTTTTGACAAAATGTCGTTAGTTTTTTAACAAAAATAGATTAAATCAAAAGTAAAAATTTTTTCAAAAAGAAGGTCTTTTCTGAGATACCGTAGAAACAGGTGAAGCGGGACAATTTTTACAATTTTTTGATCAAATTAATATGAAAAAGTTGTTGAAAACTTATAATATTTTATAAATAACTATTCTCATATCTCATGAACAATTTGTCATGATTTCAAGTTGTTATAATTGTTGTTAACTTTTTTTATTTCAAAATAAACATTGTCCCGCTTTACCTGCTGGTTCCGGGTAAAGTGAGACTGGCTGATATATTTAGAAAGAAATGAGTAAATTTTTAAAAATAATGTATTATTTTCATGTTTTTATTCAAAATATTTATATAAATATGCAGTAAAAACATGACAATTTTTTATGAAGCAAACATTATAATAAAGTAAAAACAGTCGTCGTCTATTCTATTCAATTCAAGTTTATAAATAATTGCTTTTTTGCTAACATTGCTTATTTCCGGTATGTCAGAAAAATGTTAACTATGTTATTTTTACCTTTTGTAGTTAAATATTCGATTTCATACTGATTTTCTTCTAAAATATTGGCTATTTTACCCACACACAAATTAAAGCAATTTTGTTCACTTAATTTTATTAGAGCAAAATCTTTTTCGTTCAACGCATCATTTGTTTAATAATTTTAATTTTCGAATAAAATTTACTGAGGGGTGGAATATATACATTATTTTACAATACTCAATTGTATGGAAGTTTTATATAAATCACCAATCGGGATATTATTTTACTAAATTTAATTTTAAATTAATAAATAAAATTTAATAATTTTATGTATGCAAAACATTCTCACAATTGTATATTATAAATAAAAGTTTATATTCAATCGCCTTTTTTTTTTTTCTCAGTAATCAACATAATATTTTTCAAATTTTGACTGTCCCGCTTCACCCGCCCGTTTTACAAAATTGTAATTTTTAATGATACATTTATGAGAATTAATTTTGTTTACGTTTTCTTTAACAATAATTCATCATTAGTATATATTTCTTTGAAAAAATAGATCAAAACTTTGTATACAATCTTATTTATAGAAAAACATTGAAGCTTTATAGCTCTGTCAGAAAATGTCCATTTTGTTCACTTTCAATCAAATTGATATACTAAGCTATACTTAATATTCTTTGTGTTAATTTGAAAACGAATTAAAAAAATGTACCTTATATTAAAGAAAATGTTTAATAGTTGTATACATTTACGAGCGATTTTAATTTTAGCACCAATAGTTGCAATGAAAACATAAGTGTCCCGCTTCACCCGCTTCTACGGTTTGTCATACAAAACCTCGTGCCAAATAAAATTAATATCCAAAAATAATAAGTGAATTTGACAATTTTAAAAGTTACTTATTTTTGAACTGTACGACGCCTTTAAAGTTCTTAATGGATTACATTTATAAAATTTGGTATATATTCAATAACAATTGAGAGGGTGAATTCCATGTAACAATGTCATTTGTTAACGAATCTGAAGCTCCAATTGAGCTGAAAGATAGATTATGGATCGATTATGTACTTAATCATCATGATTGTGGGAGGATATGAAATCGGGGCAAAGAAGTAGGGTATCAATTACGCGCGGCGGGACGAACGTTCTGCCAGTTAATCCGGAGTTTAACGAGTCAAAATTTGTCCGCAGACTCAGTCCCGGCGATTAAATTGAATTTCGAACTCGCATACAAGGGGATTCGCTGGGTTCGATTTGCGGCCGACTCGCACTGTAATGTGTCAGCACAGCGCTGGGATTTTAGTGCTATCTTATCAGAGATTATTAATTAATTTGAACACATAATTCTCTGACACTGCTATGTGTCTTTCTGTTCTCCTCGATGAAGCCTATTGGCAGATTTTATAATCAAAACATGATCGATTCAGTTCCGTTGATATTTCAGCTTTGCACTTGAAAGATCTATGACCGCTATCAAAGCAACTGTTTCATCAACGAATACAATTTCAGCAGATCAGAGTTTATTAGTCAAACGGGCTTAATTAACTTGCGTATTTGCAAAAATTAATCCACGAACTTCTCATAAGAATTAATGTGAATTAAAATTGCATTTCAATATAATAATCGTTCAGTGGATTGTTCCTTTTTTGCTGTCACACAAAGCCGATAAAGGATGGCGCGACTATTTTTTAATGTCGGCAATTTCATTTTTACAGGGCAATAACAATTTTTCTTTTTATCACGATGATTGTGTTAAAACTTATTTAAAAAGCTATGGATGTTTTCCTTTTTTCACTCACAGCTTTAAAAATTAGAACAATAACTCTAGGTTAACAAAAAAAGGCAGGTTTTGAAATTTCCATTTTCCGAATCACATTTTATTTTAGCTTCAATTTTAACAGATTACGGTATCTATTAAAGTAATTGTATCATTATTTGCAACATTTGACAACTAAAAAGCCGATTCACAAAGATAAACACAAACATAGCTAACTGAACTCAAACGAAGGAATGTTACATTTTATTTCAAGTGCTTTGAGCTGCACTTTGTAAAGCTTATTGGTATCCCCGTGGCATCGGCAAATTTCTTTGCCGAGAAAAAGAATATAACGTGATTCCGCGTACACTACTGCACCAGGAAAATGCAAGAAAAGGAAATGCAGGAAATATTTGTAGCTCGAATGTATCATTCGGATTGTCGTCGTAATGTCACCGAAGAAGCTCGTAACTTTGTTTTACCACGCTCGATATATCGGCTGGGATTTTTTAAAATGATACCCGCCAGCGACTTCATTGCGAAAATTATGGCATAACATGTCGTAAGTTATCGTTGACCTGTCCACGACAACGACTTCTGCTTTGTCACCCAACAAAATGATTCCCAATCAATTATAAATATTTATTGCAACTTTTGATATACAAATGGTATTCAAATGATTTGCAAAATAAACAATTTAACTAAAAAACTTAATAATATTTTTGTAATAACTTTTTGAAACAAGTGTACAGGCAGTAAAACACGAAGCACATCAAGTTTGATCGGGATACGTGATTATTCAGATATACTTGATCTAGTTTTGTTTGGAAGTTTGATCCGAAAAGTGATTGAATGTACAATTTAATCAAATCTTTGAATAAGACGTTGATCCAGTTGTTTCCGTAAAACAAGTTTCAATCAATTATACTCTAATAATACATTTTAGAATTGTAAAAATATAATTTTTAAAAAAAATTTAATATAAGAAAAAAAAAATATAAAAATATAATCAAACTTAATTTTCCTTGATACAATTTGTTTAATCCAACAATGAGATTAATGATAAACATCCATCGTTATGAAATTTAAATTTTGTTTACCACTTGTTATGTATTTTTTACAGAAATCACAATTTGATTTTGATGAATTAACATTTTATTTACATTCCACTTAAAATAAACTGAGCTGTTTCATTCAATTTACAAAATCTTACGTTCATTCTAATACTGTGAAAAATATTAAAACCATCACGGATCTCAGAAACATGATATATTTAAAACTAAAGAAATTCATGTCTCTTTTTTTATGCTAGTTTTCTGCAAGTACGTAAAACAATGGTTATTGTTCGATCTATAATGACGGTAACTGCAACACAAATTTTATGTAGATTCAAAACACCAGGAAAACAAATTTTCTTGTATTGTTTTCGAAAACTTTTTAAGCGAAGATTTACAAATATTAGCATGACTTCAATTAAACAAGAATTCATTTTTGTGTAATATATAATTAATATGTTCTGTATTAAATATATACATTTAATTTTTCGGGAAAAAAGTTTTATTCAATAATAAATTCGAATAACTTAATTTTGACAATTTTACATGAATAATTTAATACATTTTTAAATAATATTTAATTTCTTTAATTAAATTTTCTTACCAAAAAGTTACTTGAAAAATTGTAGGAATTATTTATATATTTTATATTTCTTATTCTTTATAAACAGCTTTTTTATGAAATAAGAAAAACGAAAAAAAATAATATGAAATGTTTTTATTTTATCGTTTGTACATTTTTGTCGATGAACAAGCACACAAATTAAATTTATTTATTGATATTTTACATACCAGGTTAACTTGAAAATAATCGTTTAGTTTAAATTTCAATTCTATTTTTCTGTTCAGTTATTTTGCACAAACTCTAATTACAAAATTAAATTATTTCACAAAACAGCATTAAAATGATTATTAAAGCATCAACAATCGTTGTAAACGAACAATTTGAGCATGAATAGTTATCCATCTTTTGTCACCACGTATACAAAAGAAATGTCTTAGGTTAGGTTGTTTATGTTTTAGCTTTCGAGGTTGCGGTAGCTTTCTTGAGTGAGACACTTGAATTGAGACACCAAAGGCGTCTCAACGAAAATGTCTTAAAATGAGACACCTAAGTTTGCAGTGAAGATGTGATTGATTCTGTATGTTCTTTGAATATGTCAAAAGTATGATTTTATTTTGTTTCTGTGTAACAGAGTAAAAATGTAATTAAATAATTTGAACTTGTATATAACAATGTGTACCTACCCTAAAAGATTTGTTTCTTCTTTTCATTTTTAATACTATTCAAATGCATGTATAAACAATTTTAAAATCATTATTTTCCCACTTTCCTTTACGACAGATTCACAAATCTTGTCTACAAAATAAATATATTCTTCAACAAAATTATACTTAATTAAAAAGGTTAGCAGCATAATTATTCATTTAAAAAACCCCTCCCATTCTATTAAACGTACTCAAATACCTCCGCAATGGATTCCCTCGTAAGAATCGATTTTATGATTATATTAATGTTTGAATATAGAATAATGCAAATTCTTGAATTGGATTGTAAAATAACAAGGGAAAGCAATTTAATTTGATGCAGAATGCAATGACGGTTGTGTCGCGAAAAAGCAGGGAAATAGGAAAAGGCAAGGATAGGGTAATTGATAAAAAACAGATGTCGATTCTTTGCGAGAATGCGCATTCTTATCGGTCTTGGCATTTTTTTTGTCCGCCGTTAAAAGAAGTAATACATGAGAGTGAGTGACAAAAAAAGGAGAGAAAAGTACTGAGAAATAACGAAACTGCATCCCAAAAGAGCACTTCATTGCACGTCTCCATATGTATGCCGTGGGCAAATGAGAAAAATCGAGGGCTCAAATAAAATTTGGTTTGGTCGTGTGCCACCTGCTATTCTATATCTTGTTTGTGCTCTTTTATAGCCTCTTAGTGTCTTGATCGTTTTGTCCTATTCTTCGCTTTTACGATATCCCTGTTCTATCCGCACGCGCGACATCCAAAAATAGTCGGTCAATGTGCGTCGCAACGTCAGTTACGCAGTTCGACCCTCGTACACACGTTTGGCTGGAATTATCTCTTTCCCAGACTTGCTTCGTAATTGTTTCTTTACGTATGCTATTTGTGGATACTTTTATCACAGCTACTCTCAAAGTACAAATAACTTTTTTAAATTGAATTGAATTATTGTAAAACTGTGCTGAAAAGAAAAAAAGCAAAGAGTATATTTAAAATGTCCAGGATTAATGAACTTGGATTTGCTATTTTTAACCGAACAATATATTTAATTTGATTTGCATATTTTTGCTTATCAGTGTAAGGTTCAGTAATTATAAAATTGAATGAAATTTTATTTTATTTAATTTATTTATAAAGTTAGATGTAAACATTTTCAATAAAGATTTTATTAGCTCTGCTTCAAAAATCACTATATTTAGATGGATTAAAAAATACTACGATGGAAAGTCTTTTAATACAGGGTACATTAACGTTTTAAGAAAGTTTTAATTATAATTAGCTATGAAAACAATTTTATCAACTCTTATATTATTAATAACTTTTTAATTATCTGGAATGTAAAGTTAATTACTAAAAATTTTCGTCACAAAAAAAATTGATAACATTTATTATGCATACACTTTTTAAACTAGAAAATTTTCAGCATTAAAATGTTGAAATTTCACTTTGCAACCATTAACTTGAACGTTGATTCTACATTTCCAATTATATTAATTCACACTATTTAATGTTGACTTAGTCAATGCCAAATTAACATTTCCATCGTCTAATTCAACGTAAATTAAACTCCTTTTTCTGCACGATTCAAACATCCGTATACCAGGGTGTTTGCAAAACCCATAACAGTTTATACCTCATTACCATTACAAAGCAAAAATGTGTTTTCATTAAGTCCTCTTGGCTAATAAAGGATTCATTTTTAGAAATAAATGAGGACAATTATTTTTCCTTGTGTTCTCTTTGGTTTTTACGCCACATTGATTTGAGGCCGTGAATTCGCTAGCGAGTTTCAAATGCCTCGCCAAAATCCGCAAATATTTCTCTTTAATCATTACCTTTTATTATACGAAATTGTATATGTCGCTTCAATTAATGCGCTCAGGACGCACAAAGAGCTCGATTTTGCGCGGTGATTTTGGCGAACTTTCATTTCACGAGGAAGCTTTTAATTTTTTTTTCACATGAGGACGCCAAATGTGAAACCATCGCAGTGATGTTTATTGAATAAAGCCGTTGTTAGATGTCGAGTTCATCATCAGAACGTTGGCCTGTGGCGCGTTTTAATGCGATTTAGCACACGTTTCAGAGCGAAATCCCCCTTCTCGTCGCGGAGTCGCGTGTTCACACTTTCTTCTGCGAGCTCACTAAAAGTGACTGTCTACTATTTTCGTCGCAAATCAGTGTCTGATGTTCAAAAGCAAGAACCTGCGATTATCAAGAGCAAACTTGCCTGACAATTTAGCTGTGTTCATTGATATGTACTTGAATATTTGATCACTTTATGAGTTAATGGCTAATGGTTACGAGTTGCGTAGTTTGTTTTTGAGGCTTACAATATGTCATTGAGATTTCTGTTAGGTTAATGTCTAAAGTTTTGAGTCAATATTTAGTAAATCATATTATAATTACTTGTGTTAAAAGTTAAATCGAATTGAAAATATACTTATGAATAAAAAAACAGGAATGGCAAAACAAAAACGAATTAAAAAATCCCATGAAGCCTATTGTTTAAACTTTGTGTTATGATTTAAGTAAAATCAGTATTATTGTTTATACAATTTGATACAAGAGACAATTTTTTTTAAGAACAGAAGCAGAAAAATGTGTAATTAAATCTCAGCTTGATAGTAAAGCTCTGTAACTTTGAGAAAGCAACATTGAGCAATGTAATAACTAACTTCAAATGTGATTAATGTAAGGTCTAAGTTCAACTGATAAATTTATATGAGCATTTCCACCAAAAACCTACATTTATTTGTACACAACAAAAATTTTTTTGACTGCACATCTTCCCGACCATATTTTTCTTGAAGCTTGACCTCTAAAGTACACGAGAAAAATCGGGAGCAGTGAACATTTTAGGGGTGACATCTATTTTTATTCGATTTTCTGAATGTCAACAAAGCTCTGTACGCGCAAAGATGAAATCAAAGAAAAAATTATTTGATGTGGGTAAAAATTGAGATGTCAGTAAATGTTGACATGACAAATCAAATGACACACCAAAATTGACCTGCCGGCGGGTCACAGGGCGATCACAAGTACCATTTTCAGGCCTTTTGTTTTTAAAATACATTTTTTCCCATTTTTTATAATTAAATCCATTTTTTACCTCTATTTGACCTTGTGATTGCCTTGTGACCCGCTGGCAGGTCCATTTTGGTGTCTCATTTGATTTGTCATGTCAACATTTATTTATATCTCAATTTTTACCCACCTCAAATAATTTTTTCTTTGATTTCA
>JABFPM010002298.1:0-17093 GCA_022817325.1 Idris sp. 1 HC-2018 | reverse complement strand
CTGAAGATTCATTCGTTAAATAGAATAATATTTTTATTGTTCGATTTAACATCTATGTATTTGCGTATCGAATAAAAATTTCGCTTTTATAACCTTCAAATACAATAACTGTCATGTATGGTTAAGTTTACTACATTGTTGAGTTAACTTTAGTCGGTTAGAGATAAGGTGACCAAAAAACGAACTAAAATTTTATAGTAAAGGTTACCGATTTTTTGTCTGAGTGTAAACTGTTTCGAAACGTTGAACATTTGTTTGTGCTTTTAATTGTATATAGTGTTACGAAAAAGATGTGTCCAGTTGATTTTAATTTGAAGGTAAATTTTCTGCAAATAAATCTTCATATATAAGTTCGACTAACTTAAGGCCCTACTTATTTTTTGTTCCTCTTTTTTTTCGTTGTTCATATTTAGGACAAATTTTGTTTCTGAGAAAATAATTTATTAAAAGAGGAGTGTAAAAAATTGAATGTGAAATTACGTCGATGACTCCGCGTGCCTGTTTGAAAGCGATGCCAGTTCCGGATGGCAATTACCCGATGAGGATTGGAGCATAAGTTTTTTACCCTCCTCCCCTCTTCGGAAGAAGCGATTCCAACTCCGCGTCCAGGTAATAATTCCGGAATTAATATAGCGGTCACTCGTTAGCGCTATCCGTCGCGCATCGCAAACTCCGCGTGCGCATATTTATGTACATTGTGAGCTGCAAGTGCGGCGATCGCGCTCGGCTAAAAGGGACGTTGCATGTTGACACGGCCGGCCTTTCGAGACGCACACAGCTCGCGATATATATTATACACAACGTTTAATCATTCACGCTTGCCTACGTTCTCGCTAATTAAACTTACGCGTAATGATAATAAAATTGATTTATTGGATCAATAAATACGCGGGACTTTTCAGCTTGGATGTAATTATTTTTTCGATTCCACATGTGTTTTGACGGCAATTATATATGTTGTGACGGCATTATTTTATGCTGCCATTTGAGATACTTTATTTTTGAGACAAGAAATGATATCATTAACAGTTTTCAGAGTAATACATTTTAAAAACAAAAAATTAATAATTATCGTGACAAAATGTGAGGAATGATTTTTTTCTTCAATTCTAACGACGCGCGTGAGAAAACAGGGATATATTATTATAACCACGCGGTCGTTTCTTCGCTGTGAAATTAATACCGCTATATTGAACGGTGTTCACAAATTACTCTTGCATAATGGAATCATTGCAGCTCCGGGCGCAGAAAAAACGCGAACCTGTTGTGATAAAATGCGGGATAATTAAATAAATCAAAATATCAACATTTTTGTCATAAATCAGATCTCTCAGTGTGTTAGCTTTTGATATAACTTTAAATGTGAATGATGTTATCGTTTATGAAGTGGATTATACTTAAAAAGTAAAATACAAAATAAATTCCTTAACAACATTATTTATTGCCAAACAAATAATTCAAATTGAAAATTGTGATCAAATAAACTTGAAAGCATATTTTTGAAATCCGTAAACTTTTCTACTGATTTTGTGATAATAAATTATTTGGTTGTGCCACTCTGATAAACGAGACGTTGGTGACGTTTTTAAGGGTGAACCTATAGCAAAAGAAGTAAAAAAAAAGCCAGGTCGTCCGTCAGAATTGACGTGTGCGTATTTGCGTCTACGGTTGGCGTGCCCGTATATATTGCGGAAGCACTGGGTCGTTACTCACCACGGCAATAGAATAGTAAGCGTTTTTTACTTGCTGGCGCTACGGCATGTTACGCAGCAATTTGAAGGGTGATACTCTCGCATACAGTCGCTACCGAGAGCGTTATTCTGACAAGAACAAAAACAAAAAAAAGACAATGCGTATAAAAGTTACCGCGTATAATTTCAAATTAATCTCATAAAATTAAGTGTCGCACATAGAAAACTGGAATACGAGACTCTGCTAAAAGGATAACATAAATAAAGCTTAATATATGTTAATGCTTTTATCAAAATCTGTTATAATATGAAAATTATTATCACATTAATTTATTGCTTATTAAATTATGTTATTACCGTTATCGCGAATTTCATCTCATAATTTTTCACCATTTAGAAGCTATATTTATAAATAAAAATTCTGCATATAAAAAGTGCTGAAAATTGCATGTAGTGTATAAGAAGAAAAAACCGAGTAACGTGTATAAATTGCAAGGTAAATCATTAATTATGAAATTGTTTGAGTTTCGAGACGCGATCGTGTCGTGCAAATGGAAACTCGGCGTCGCGGTACGCACGCAACAATCTCACTCATCGCCTCGTTCCGAAACAATTCTTTGGGTCACGAGCTTCCTTCGCTGAAAGGAACTTACGCTCGGCTTAAGAAGCAGTCCGCGGATGGATAGCAAAAAGAAAGGGGCAAAATAATTAGACCGATCTCCGCGGCTGGACGTTCGGCGACGCCTTTTCTGCGCTATATCTTTACAACACTTTTATTTAATCATTGCAATTGTTGCAGACACTCTAGACCGTGCAGCAAAGATTGCTGCATTGTGTCAGTTTTCTAAAAATAACAACGAACTTGAAAAGTCAATATATAACAGCACAATAATTATCAACAACTGTTTTTGTTGCCTGGTTCACATCATTTCATATTTCTAGTCCTTATTTTGTTCCCTGAAAAAAGAATTTTACAAATGTGAACAATTTAAAAAAAGTAATTGTAAAAACTTTGTTATAAAAATTAGGTAAAATAAGTTTTATAAAGTACTAAAACTATGTCAAATGAGTTAAATATCTTTAATTAATATAAGTCGAAGGTAAATAGATTTTTAATTGACATTTTTATTGCAAAAAAGGAAGGGAATACGAGAATCGCGACTGCAGCGGCGACGATCAGTAGTTTGCTCGCGTGCTACAAGGCAAAGTCCTCTCTTATCTGCGCACCGACGCGTGCAAAGCATGTAACGCATGTAACCTCTCGCTATGGATTCGTACTTGCATGGTCAGGGCACAAAATGCTCGAGCAAAGACATTGCTCTCGTTCATTTTCCATTTTTACGGAACAAGGATTAGATATGAAATTAAAAATAAACTTAACATCCAAACGTTCTCAGTAAAAGATTTTTAAACAATTAATTAGCAGATAAACACTGTATGTTGGTCTTTTTATACATAAATACTTTAGAATAGATTTATAATTACAGTTTTATTTGCAGAAAATAATTTATAAAGTGAATCAGGAGGAAATAATCTTATTTAAAGAAAATGTCAGGATTAATGTAATGTCATTAGTGTGGTTTCCTTGCTGCAAGTTCAATCGGCCATGTCTTAAAATGATTACTGCTTCACTGAGCTCAGAAAATTAAATACAATTAAAAGCTTATTAAGAGTCATTGTAAAAAGCATAAAAGTTACAATTTCATAGAAGTAAAACAATTATTATTTACAGGTTTATTTAGAAAAATGTAAGAAAAAAATAAAAGAAAGCTAGTATAGTTTTTCTTTGTTTAATTTCAGCTAGTTGAAAAATAATTAAAATTAAAAGAAAAAAATATGCTAATAGCTGATAGAATTTCAATGGCTATTCAAGAGTGGTAAATAATAATTATGTTTTCAAAAAAACACTCACAGTTAGCAATTGAAAAATGAAATCCAATTTTATCAAATAGCCAAAGTAGTTAGTTGATGAAACCATTAAGAATCAATCCCTCTATTTGCATTAATTCAACTCATCCAATGGCATTACGAAAAATGTTTTGAATGATTTGAAGCATTTATTATATTGATTGGAACGCGCAGCCTTAATACGAAACAAAATTACTGATTAATACGCACGTTGAAGAGAGAATTTTAATTCAATGTACATGTAATTAACAATCACATGTGCACATAATACATTCCATTTAACGACACGCACCACGATACATTGAATGCTCGCGATACACACTTGGCTTAGAATTCCATTTTTCAATTGCTTTTCTTTTTCTCTCTCTTTTCTACTTTGTTTTTCAATATAAACTCTCTTCACGTGGTCACCACTGCGTAGCAATTCGTATCAACTCGACGTGTTCGCTTAACGGATTCGTGTTAACGTCGCAGATCGTTTAGTCATTTGCGAATCCGTTAGAGGCGTATATTTTGATGTAATCATAGCACGTACATAAGTGAATGTGTAAACACACTCACAAACAAGACACAGTCGGAGAAAATGCGACCGCATAGGAAGTTATACAATTTCTCATGAAATCGCTGCTCGGTTGAATGCGAAACTATTTCTCAATAAAAATGTAAAACCTATGCGTTACGAAGAAGATGTATATGGACATATATAATGGTATATTTTTTTTTAAATAATTTTCAATCTCTCTTTCTTTCGTCAGTGAACAATGCACTTGTGCATTTATTAAAATAATATCGGCAAGCTTTTTATCTTGAATGAATAATTATTAAGTTTTTGTGAGCAATCAAAAAAATCCTTTCGCATTCATAATAGTAAATTTCTATATTTTTTCGCAAATAAGATACCACAGTGCAAAGAGTTTATCCGTCAAAAGTGTGCATAATTTTACATACAATTTTACGCAAAAACGAACAATTTTTTTCAACAAAAAATAAAAAACATTAGCGACCATTTGGGGCAGAAAAGTTTATATTTTGCTACAGGGCAATGATACACTCAAGTGTGTGAGTTTACTTATATTAAACAGGATCGTTGCTCATGAAGCGTACGCGGTCTGCTTGTGGCGCGACTCTAATATTATAAATTTATCAGCGAGAACAACCAAAAGAAACGCGTTGATCGAAAGATGGAGGTAGGGATATTCACCTCCTGACCCGCCGAAGTATTTCGCTGTACGCTCTCGTGCCGCGGAGATATTTATTGAAGATAATTACAAGAGCGCTCGTAAAGTCTTCGTGAGGCCCGTTTCTTAGGCTGATATCTTACACAGGCCGCGAAGTAACGTACACCTATACAAGGTGTCTTGCGAATCCTATAACCGCGCGATAGTGTCGCTAATAAAACGTAGAAAAATAATGGCAAAAATTAACATATGCCGTGGGGGCACTTGCTTTTATAATTTCACGTTATTTGATGGGGTGGAACTGTGCAAGCCTTAGCTTATATGAAGCTTTCGCAACGCACACCAAATTGGCATACTTGTTTATGCGACGCTGTAACTTTTGTTTAATAGTGTGATTGAATTTATTCTTTTAATCAAAAGCAAGTTAATTTGTTGGTTATATATTATTTTATGTTAATTAAATGGGGAAGAAAACTGAATAAATTTATTTTTTGGGTATATAAGATATATATTATAGTTTATTTAACAAAAATTGTTTCGTACGTTGCAGTTTTTCATTAAATTCAGCTTACATTTAATCCTTTTATTTTGTATTATTAGCAGATCAATATTGTTGTTAAACATTTGTGAAATGTTAAACAGATAAATGATTCAATATTTTACACATATCAGTATTATTCATTGTATATTTATTTTTCACTTAATTTACCATCTAAAAATACTTTTCAAAGTTAAAATAAAACATAAATTTCCATGTATTGTCATTCAACAATTGAATCTTCCCTTTTCTTTATTCTTAAATTTTGATTTTAATATAAAATTTTTGTTGAAATCGCGTAAATAAATGATCTAAACCAGAGTTCTCTTCAATCAAATTTAAAGATCTATATTGAAAAAGGCTCGTTACATTTGAACGGTAATTAATATAAGTAATTATTTATGACTTTCAGTGATTAGAGTCGATGATTGATGGTACAGCGTATCCATCCGAATTCGCGGGTCGCACAAAACGTGTAATCATCTCACACTTACTTTGCGAGCAACCGATAAGCCCGAGTCATCGAAGCCGAGGTGGTTAAAGATAACACCCGGATAGCGAGTGGCCATGCAACAACACGCGCAATGAAAATCGATCAGAGAACCCGGTGCAAGGATCGAGATGATGCATCGATATCAAAAGTTGTAGAGTGGTTTCGCGCGCCAACATCGTCGGTCTCTGGTCCTTCTTTACCCATCCGCAGTCTCGTCTCCGTATCGCTTTCTCTCGCGGCCCATGGCTTTGTCGGGGAATATGTCCGAAGCAATTTGGCTTCGAGTTATTCGCAATTTTCTTTATCTCATTTCAGTTCGGCTTACACGACTGTCCTGGAATGCCGAGGCGCAAATGCGAATTCGTAGCAGTTTGCAAACATCAAAAACACATAAAATGTATGAAAAATATACTTTTAGCATATATTTGGTGTAGAAACGCAAAAATGTTATGTTGATTTAATTTTGTTGAATTTCAATTCTTTGTTTGCTTTGTAATTTACCTTCAATGGTTGAACATTTTTCAATAAAAATGAAATAATTGTTAATTTCATGATAATTGAATTTTAAAAATAATGTTTTTCGTAAATCATTTGAGCATGTGAGATTAATGACGGTAATTATAAATGATGATTTTGTAAAAGTAAATTGAAATGATTAAAGAATGTAATAACTTTTAATCGAATGAAACTAATGAAATCATTGTAAGCTTTAATTCGATTTAAAATAATCTTCTGTGGTTTCGATATTTTTCTAATATTTTCATTATTTTCACTCGGTTTCGTCCAATATGGAATTGATCGAATAATTTACCAGCTATTCGTGTATATATATATATATATATATATATATGTATATATATGTAGCAAAGTCTGACACTGTTGTAATAACGAGCCCATGCTTTACATACCAATTTTGCTCTTAATTAAAATCGTCATTTAATTAAATATTTTGATGATGAAAATTTTCTACCTTTTCATGTAACAAATATCTCGTCGTGCGCGCAGATAGTTCGAATTGCGAAACACACTGTTTGAAAAATAACAGCGATTTCATCATTTTAGTGCTCTACCTCCGAATAAATAAAGCTGTAAAATATTCGAGCAATGATTTTAGCTCGTTGTGCATTATTTTTTAAATAAATGTATTGTACTGTTAATCTTTGAAATTGTTAAATTTTCATTATTTAATTTTTTCGGATGAACAAATATTTGATCTTTTTCTATTAAAAATACTAATGAATTCAGATGTCAAATATTTTCAATTATACATTCTATATAATTTGTAAAATTATTATTTTATAATTATAAAATAATTTCATGCTCTTTAAATATAATAAATGATAATAATAGTTTTATCAAAAAAGAAAATTGTTTTAAAAATAATCAGTTTTGGCTGAAGTAATGAGCAATATCAAAAACGGATGTTTCGTTTTGAATATATAATATAAAATTGCATAAAAAACCACAAAAGCATCAAATGAAATTGTGTCAACGATTTAAATGAAAATTGGCCGTAAACAAACACACGTGAGCTCAACATTTTGGTGTCATTCGTCGAAAATAATAATGTTTGGTTGTGTATAAAAGGGTAAAACGAGTTACGCTCAATTTGTTTGGTCATATATTTAACCTATCCATTTTTCCCACGGACCACTCTCAAAATGATCGACACCAGCGACGTCTTCAAGAAACGACCACAAATACATAGTTATACTGTCATACAAATTATTAACCGCACGATTCCATTACCTTTTTCAAGCGATCCTTCCCTCGCAAAGGGAGACACAAAGAATAAAGAGATGAGACCAGCATGTATGTACCAGTTTGCTTATTGTCTCGAAAGCTTCTCATGTATGCATGGAAACTTAAAATAATAAGTACAGTCATTTTGAAAGCAATAACCATCATTTTGTTAATGTCAGCGTAATTGTGATGTGCCGTATAATATTAACTTTTCAAAATTTTATAACTTTTTTCACTCTTTTGATTTTAATAACTTTATATGGTTTTATTGTACATTAAAGTTGATTGTGACTTTCGAATTTATACACTTTTTTCCACATAAACGTGTTAATTAATTAAAATAATAGTCATAATTTTCTATTTAATGATTTCATCTTTGTAGCTTTTACAATTTTGTTACAGTAAAATAATAAAACACAAACATTTCTCTATGAATTAAAATACAAATATTTTTGTATTGATTTTTCCGACAGATTTTTATTTTTAAAAATAAAATTCAAAAATAAAGATAACAAAATAACAAATGGACCTGTTAAAAAATTATTATAACAAGAGACCACACAAGCATAAGTGAGCATACACGTATACATATAACAAAGAAACTCTAAAGAGACGTTGTAAAGCGAAATGAAGAAAAAGAAGATCGAAGTGAAGCAGACCAGAGAGAAAGAATCGCTAGATTGTCGCCGCAAAAATTTCTCTTGGTAGCGGTGACTTTTATTCCCGATAATAACAGAGACCGCTGCGTGGCGTAGTACGTGATCAATTTTCGAGACTCGGAGAGTTACGTGTGTATGTGCGAGTTGACTGTATGTGTGTGTGCATGTGCAAGGAAAGCCGAGTGCCCTGGCCACGATTTTGGCATAATTATACGTCGCCCGGCGTGTCTTGTACCACGTCGCGACCATCACAATGCGCGTCTAACGCGAGAATCCCCAAGTGACCCTCGCTCATCGATACTTGCTGATTTATTTTTGGGCAACGTATACTTTCTCTTTTGCGAAGGGTACACCTCGTGCCGACATAATTTCTATTATTGATATCGCTCGTTTCGCTCGATATTACTCGCGGCTCATATTTTGTCAATGCGAAGACCAAATTTTTTCGCGAGAGACGTCATCTTTTTTTCTGATCGGTCCACACTGATCATTAGTTTTCGGACATGATTTTCAAAATTGGCACTCGATTGAGTTGGGTATTGTGTTGAAGATCGAAACGAGATAACGTAAGAAAATAAATAATTACAATTATGAAAAAAAACAAAGTTTAAAAATCAAACTAAAATATATTTTTAAAGTTGAATTTGAAATATTTATAAATTGCTTTTATGATTATTATGAATGTTTCATCCTGTTTAGTACATAATATAAATTAATTTTAATTGTGCATATATAGTAAGAAGAATAGAATTTTAAATAAAATGTGACTATAAAATTGATCAAAAATGAATTTCATGAATAATAATTGATTTGCTAGTTTTGCAATCACTTTCCAATATAAAGCTATAAAAATGCATTTAAACCGTAAACAAAAATGCATTCGTAATATAACGCGCAGATAAATATGTCTTTATGACAACGATGATTGTCATTTATTATATATGACACTCCTTATTACCTTATTGAAATCAAAAATAATTTATGTAACTTGCACAAATTTTATGTACTTCTCCAATTAGCATTAAGGTTAAAGATCTGCAAAAAAGTAAATTGAATTCTCTTGCACTTAATAAAACAGAATTACATGCTTAATATATACACAGTTGAATAAAGCTCAAAAAAGTTATAAATTTATTTCCAATTCATTTTGTCTGCTACTTCCTATTCTTCGTTTGTCAAAACGCATCATTCTTGAGTACACATATCGTTCTTCATTGTTCTATTATGATTCTAGTTTCAAAAACTCATAACATCATATTTTTTTCTGCAGTGCGTCTAGGCTAGGAGCCACAGGCAATAATCCCAATAACACGGCAATTATGTTCGTCTCGTTGCCATCTGCTCTATAAGTCGTACGGAAGATCTGATGACCGAACTTTGCAGACCTACAGTAACCGTCACCTCTTTCTGCCTCAGTACTTCAGTTACTTATACATATAAACATATATTATATATAAATAGTTGATCCAGATCAGCCTCAGTGCGACCGCGAAAATGGATTGTCGTCATAATTACCCAATTATAGGTTGAATAAAACGTTTTTACACGAAATGCGAATACAATTGTTAGACCTCAAAACTTCCGGCAATTTACGTGAAATGAACCATTTTACACTTGGTAATATGACTATTCTTTTTCGAATAACGTAGTATTTTGTGTTCTGAAAGCACTTTGACAAACAAAAAATGTGCCAAGAGGGTATAATGGTCGACCTACATCGATCGATATATTTATGTTTAAACATGTTGTTCAACATTTTTAACTGATTACGATTATTTTGAGAATTTTGTTCAAAAAAAATTTTCACTTCATATAAGACTTTCACTTTAATTTATTTGTCTTCAAAAAAAAGTTGAATTGAATTTTGAAATAAGTTTACGAGCAATTCGCTTACATATATATGTATACAGTGTGTATATAATATTGTTGAGAAATATAAATAAGAAAACAAGAAATTGTCTGATATTCGAACAAGCCGCTCGGATTCGCGTGGTACTTTTCTTGTCGTGCGACATGGCTTTGAAGGTACGACGTGGTCGTCTTTTATTTTCACGACGTCGACACGGTCACCTGTCCTTCATGCACGTATAAAACGACTTTTACGAGAATCAACTATCCGAGCTGTATGGCTGTCCGCAGGAGGTCTCTGCGAGGTCTGACCTTACGCAGCAACGAGGTGTCTCGTTCGATTCCGTCTGACACCAATCTCGCGCCGACTTCGTAAAACGTCCTGTAAATTTTATTCGGTGGTTTTATCACAGCCATGCGTGATAATTTACGGCACTCGCGGCTTTCTTTTCTTTTCTCGTGAGAGAACGCGGGACTTATTATTACATCTGCCACGATGTGTCGTTGCTCAAATTCAACACACCATGTTTATATTTTTATTTTCCAGTTCATTTGACAAAAAGTAAATATTTAACTTAACATTGTTTAATCAAAATTCTAACTTCAACCATATTATTTAGATATTAGAGTTGGCATTGTAAAAGCACTTGCTGTAAACATTTATACGTTTTCATTGGTGTGTTTTAAATTTTAAGAAAGTAATTTAAACGTGCGTTTTTGCGCGAGAAAGTTGAAACGTTTTAGGTCTATAACCTCTCGGATCTAAAATACTTATAAATATATATTCATAGGAATTATATATTAAATGAACATATAAAGTGCAGCATTAAGTGAGATAATTAAAGTTGCATGCGCAGATTTGTATTTCAAATTGATGCGTGATCTGCTATTCAAATACTCATTTGAATCGTTGGTTGACTCACTTTTCTATGGGGTACACACACTGAAAAAAAATTAATCAATTTTCATTGAAATTAGCAATGTAGATTGTTAGATTAACGGTCTTAGATCGTACATCGACAGATTGTAAATGAATATGCGAGTCATAGTCGGTTCTCAACCGGTCACATCAGCGTTATATATCTAAATGATAAAATCTCCATTATTAATTTAACAATCTATTTTTTCATCGCATAATTTTTCAGTCGCATTTCATTTAAATATTTATTATATATGATTAATTGCTTTAGTCTTTTTTTTATATTAAACAAGATTAAATGTTTAATATAAAAAAATTCTCAGTTTGAGATTTCATTAAAAAAATGTTACAATTTTTGTTTGCTTATAAACAATTTGGTGAAAAAATTTGTTTGGCCTGACGAGTTTCTGCGCACGTGACAGGTAGGTGAGTTGCAATAGTGTGACGCGTGTGAACGCGCGATATGCAGCAAAACGTGTATGGAAATGGCGGAGAATGGCATTGTATGTAAATTGCATGCTCGGCAGAGTCTCCGCGGAGGCAACCACTGTGACCAACTGCTGGATGGCTCTGACGAACGCCCTGCCTTCCTACCTGCCAACCTACCTGTGCACTTATGTACACCCACCCCTCTACCTGCCGACTCGTAATGTTGCTGTCAAGAAAGCGGCAAGTCTCGCATGAGGCCCATAAAATCGGACGGCTTGTCGAGCATGGCGCACGACGGCTACAATATTTCTGTAGCTGTGGACTGTGCATGTTTCTTTTACGTATGTGTGTGTGTTTGTGTGTAAATGCGCTCGTTACAATGTGCAACGAGCAGCAGCCCCCGCTGGAGAAGTCGCACTTTTCCAGCACGAGAAAACTCGCGAGGCCAATAACTTCACGGCTCGCGCCTTTCAGTGCGCACCTCGTCCGTATCATTTCGCGATGATTATTCGTTGGCGGATCTAGATTGCTTTCAACAACCAATTAATCATTATTTTACTCCACAAGAGTGTGGATGTATGCACGATGAAAGTGAATTTCGACGTACGATATTTGTTACGCTTTGCGCTTCAAAATATATCTCGATCAAGTTTTGAAAAAGCCTGTTATTTGTTGTAATGATGTGTTAGTAATCACGTCAGTTTGATAAAAAACGGGATATTTTAGTTGGGATTATGATTTGAAATACGTAAAGATGCTTTTCTTGAAATGAAATATTAATTTTCTTGAATAAATACTTCTAAATTTATTATTCTACTTGTAAAAGTTCATTAAAAACATTATTATGGTATGTTAGTATTCAATTTATGTTGTAATTACTTGTACAGTAGCGGTAATAAAGATTTTTATGTAACCAGATCAGAAACCAATCAGTCATCTAGACCAAATAACATTCACATGTTGATAACATATTTTACATTTTAATGCAATAGATGAATTAAAAAAAGTATATATTGTATTATTTGTAAAAATATTTATAATTTATAATAGTAATAATTTATTTAACAATTTCAAAACTTGTAATCTTATCAAACGTTAACATAAATCATCTGTGCATGAGTAAAAAAAAAGATTACTCTCATAAAACAGCCAATCACAATAACCACAATTTATTCACATAAACAAAAGCAAAAA
This sequence comes from Idris sp. 1 HC-2018, assembly GCA_022817325.1. Classification (NCBI taxonomy): domain Eukaryota; kingdom Metazoa; phylum Arthropoda; class Insecta; order Hymenoptera; family Scelionidae; genus Idris; species Idris sp. 1 HC-2018. The sequence continues at coordinate 4,493 of JABFPM010002298.1, read as the reverse complement.
TGCAATATAGAAGTATTTGCGTCTATAATTTACATCGCAATAAACGGCACCCATCCATTTACAAAACACCTCGCTTTCGAAATCATTTAAATCATCAATTGCATACTGGACAAATGGACCTCTATGTGGTCTGATCACTTATGCAAAAACTCCGATCCTTATCGGCGTCCATTGTTCGTGTAGCAATCGTGTCCAGAACGCGTGTTCGAGGCTCTTTTAAGCATCGCGTCCTCACAATTTTCTCAAAGATAAAAGAGGAGAAAGCCGTGTCCTAAGTCGCCTGCAGATGATGGGCGTCACCCACACTTCCTCTCTCGGATAGAAATTTTCATCCCTAAAAATGTCAGAACGACTGACATCAATTTTTCTTGAAATCGTAAAAAAAGCAAAAATGGTAATTAAAATACAAAGAGTTGTGTGTCGCAAAGCAGGATAATTATAGCAGTTATATGTTATCAGGGGAAATTACGTATGTGTGGCAACGCCAAGATGATTACAAAGTAAATTATTGCGAAAGCCGCTGTCCAGCTTTTTCTGTGTATATATCCTTTTGTACCTGGGCTTGACCTTTACGACACACAGCAGAGCCTTAATCGAAAACACGGAGAATGCGCCCAAGTTTGAGGCATCGATTAACGAGCGGGGAACGAAGGGGCAGGACACAGGCGTTTGTCATATGACAGCTGGAAACAATTCCCACACGGTGTTACGAGCGTTTTGTAAAGATTCGTTAAAAATTGAGCTGTCAGCTTAATTTATCGCCGTTCCGAGGAATGCATCCACGATGTATTATTAAGGCCGTCATTAGAACTCAAATTCTTAAAGGCAAAGGATTCGTCAAAGTGGACTTTCAATTTCCATCAAATTAGCTAGCGAGAAAAGTCTTGAATACAAAATTTGTCCACGAATTATTTAATAGGCAAAAGTCTTATAAATTATTTCGTTTCATCAAATTGAACTGAAAATGTATACTTCGAAAAACTATGATTTCGTTTTTGTCCAAATATTTTCGATAATTAACGATCACGAAATGTATCCCAAAAAAACAACGTCCTTCAAACAAAACTCATTAAATTTCTGTCCGTTCGTTATTTCGATACGTGAAACAACAGAAGTATATCGGTATATAGAAACACGGTTTGAGTTTGCACGACAAACAAAGTTGTAAACAAATTAACGATACGTCGGGTTTTCTTTCCTCCTGAATTATACGCGACACATCCACTGGCTTTGGTTGATACCTATCTCGCGATTTCGTGATCCATCAATTAAAATTGCCGGATTGTCACTCGTCAACGGAAAAGCTTCAAACGTTCAAAAACGTAATCTCCCAGTTTTAATCAAAAGCATACACGCAAACTTTTCACCAGTGCGAAATGAATCATAACAAAATTATAGGCTTTTGACAATTGTATTAGTTTCTTTATCTGATTGAAAAATTTTGATATCTTGATATGATTATCTTGCAATGAGCGGCATTTTCGAAAATTGCCGAAAAAGAAAGCTTGAAAAATCGTGGGCTGAATTGGACTAAAAATTGCGCCACTTATTTGCAATTGAATTCGAGTAAGTTGAACCTTATTATTCGAGAATTTCTACAGGTCACTCTTTGAAGCTAAATCGAAAAAATATATATTGTTTTCAGCTCGCTCGTAAAAATGTTCCGACACTATTTTCAAAGCTTAATTTATCTGTCTACGTTGGTGCACCTGCCACACAACGATCGACACTTGATGATAAATAAAACATTTTGTTCGATATATATATATAATATACTTGCATCATTGAGTGCGAAATAACGATACCGCAAACCTAAGTGTGTGCAATATTAAAACGGAAGTGGTGTGTGCAACTAATGAGGAGACCAACTAAAAAGTTATAAAATGCATATTCTATAAACGATTGGTCGATCACAGTATTATATCCGTCACGAACGAAAATATAGATTCTAAAATATAGTTTTAGTTCAATGCCGTATTGCCCTTTTTTTATATTTTTTGTAAAAAATCTCTATTTTATTGTATATTATAAAGACTTATTTATAAAAGTTTTATAAACATTTTATATGCCATATTGCCGTCTATATTTATTTTATATTTCAAGACATATTTTCATCCGTGAGGGAGAATGTTTCATCAAAAAAAAATAAATAAATAAATAAATAAAATAAAATAAAATAAAAATAAAAATAAAAATAAAAATGAGTGACATTAAATTATCTAGAAAAAAAAAGAAAGTATAAGTTACTTATTTATAACAATATTAATTCGACAAGATAGAAATTAATGTTGAATTTTTATTTATAAATGTTCAAATATGTTCATATTTAGTTAAAAATATCAAAACAGCATGAAATTGTATAATTTACATATATATTTTAAATGAGTTTTCTGCTTGTTAAATTATAAATTAATTGTTAATACATAATAATAATAATGATTTATTCATAAATAATCATTTATAAAATCTAATAACATTTGGAATAATAAAATGAAACTTACGATTTCAACTAGGTGATTACTTTTAATTAACGGGCGTGCATTAATCTACAATTTTTGCGTGCTTACAACGTGGTACTGTATAATACTTCAGGACATAATGCACTTTAACAATTCTATCCTTTATGATTCGAGATTTTAATTATTAAACAGATAATATCATTTTTTTCAAAATGAGTTTTTACGTCATAAAATTTAATAAAAATTAATGAATGCAGTGCAATTTCTTGTGCACAGAAATATCGTGTTCTTCATGTTTACTGCTATTCAAATACATGTGTTACATAAAATTAACTTTCTTATAAATAAATAAAATAGTGATAACGAACATAATTTTAAAGGAACATATACATTTTTCTTAACCATGATTTACATTTGATGTCATCGCTTTTAATTTAAAAATAAACAAATAAGAAAGACACAACTAAATAACAAGAACAATAAGCCTATCAATATACCGTACTTATTTACAATTCATAAGAATAAAAAGATCTTTTCACATGAGTACAATATACTTAGATTTGTAGATTAGATTTCAAGTAAGATACTTCGAGTCAGAATTGTTGGCACTTGATGTTTTCTATGTTAATATACAAACGTTGAACAGTCATCTAATTGATAATAAATATTAACTTCTGCAATAAACGTTTTTAGTAAATGTTATGTTCGTGCTTTTTGCACAAATTACAATTACTAGATTTTAAACATATACATTGAATTTTAGACGTTAAAATTAATATTTGGAATAAAATAAAGTCACTTTTATGTCCACATTTTGATGCTGTCTTTACTTAAACAGTCAATTAAGTTCCGGTAAAAGCTTGCTAATTATCCGTAAATGAAAAAACCACAGGTCGTTTGTCGGATGTGCATTGTACACAATGCCATATGCAGTAACAGACGTGGAGGCTTTTGTAGCATCTGCTTTGATCCAATGATTCTTGTTCTCAGTGTGTTGAGAAAAATGTTTCTTCAATATCTATGTTAACTTTGACAGAAAATATATTAATATAACATATAAAAATGGCTTGTATCCTTTTTTTTATTTATATAACAAAATTTTAATAAATTTTTGTTAAATATTTATAATAATAAATATTACAGCTACATTCAAACCGTCGATACCCAAATATTTATATTAATAATCATAATGTTATTCGCGAGATTTATTCTCTTTTTGTGCAAAATAATTACACTGTGCGCTGATGAAATCATTAATTATTTCCGATTATATGTTCCCACAAAATCATGATTAAATTCCGAATTTATTATACAAACTGTCAATTTATTTATAACCGACTTTATAAGCTAACTATTATATCAGGAACAAAAATTATATTTTCTACACAAAAAAATTGAACGTAAATTTTTCACACAAATTTCAGTTTGAATCACTAACTGTTTTTCCCAGTTGTAAGATTTCTTTTCTTTAAAAAAAAAATAAAAAAAAATAGTTTGTTGTAATAGCTCTAACAACTGTTTGTCGTCTTACACGCCCCCAGGATATAAATAACAAACAATTGCTTCTAAAAACGGTTAACTGTGATGAAAAAGTGTTCATTTTGTCAGGCTGTCGAGCGGTAAACAAAATATCTATCTCTGCTAGGCTATATCCATCAATTTGAAGACGGCGGCAAAGAGCGTATGGGGACAGTGCACGCAACGCAAGTGGCTTTAATTCTACACGTGTTCACATACATACACTGAGTAGGCAAAGCAAGGGGTCTTCTCCACCCCAACCTTGTTCATAATAAAATCGTCGCGACGATTGGCCAGACTGTCGCTCGAGGGTCCGACAACACAACGGGGGCTTGTCCACCGTTGATGTGTTTAGCAAAGGGGCAGACTATATTTTTGTCGCTGCGTAAATAGGGCACGCCAAGAGACACACGCCCTTTGCATTGTGTGCCCTTGTCCGAGAAGAGAGCACCCTTCTGTCCCGCACAAAGGGTTGTCGAATCGACGACTACATTTTTTATTCGCCCGACAGGAAAG